>JAYESA010000009.1:58384885-58392385 GCA_036927795.1 Iris macrosiphon
TTCATACTAAATATCTGATTCTTGACAACCTTGTACATATACCTTGTAAAATAGACACCTTCCAATCAGTTGAAAAAAACATGTCAAAAAGTCTGCAAAAGGAGTCCATATATATACTTGTCATGTCTCCAACCCTACTGGCACAAAGACAACTTCAAAGGAAGAGAATATCTTTTATGAGAACAAATCAATGATTGATATATCTATCAAACTTTCCCACAATCCAAAGCATTAATGTCAGTAAACTGAATGGAAGTTGTCTTTTATGAGAAACAAATCAATGATGGATAACCAAACCAATAGATACTAGAAACCAAGGTAGTCAACACTCAAGGCGCAAAGGGTCCAAATCGCCCGAGGCGCAAGGCGCACTTAAGGCGCGCGCCCGAGCGACACGAGGCGCAAAAATTATATATATATATATATATATATATATATATATATATATATATATATATATATATATTCACATCGGATTTCTACATTGATAAACATGTGTGCTTCAAATTCTCCCATGTCTAGGTTGCAATCACTTTGAATTGAGTGAGTGAGAGAGAAAACAATAAAAAAAAAGTACATCAGTTCAAAAAACAGTCTAAAAACAGTACAACAGTTAAAAAAATAGTCTAAACATGTTATTTTTTCACAAGATTTTCAAGGCGCGCCTTAGCTATTCCAAGGCGCTCGAAAAAGGCGCACCTAGGCGCGCCTTAGGTGCGCCTTAAGAATTGCGCCTCGCCTGGAGTGTCCTGAGGCGCTGCCCCTGCGACTAGGAGCAAGGCGCGCCTTAGGCGCGCCTTTGACTACACTGCTAGAAACTAAAAACAGAAGCCTGAGGACATTACCTTAAAACACTACAATTGATGACCATGTTAAATGAGAAATAAAATCAAGAAGAACCAAATGGAACTATAGTTCAATGGTTTCCAGGAGTATAGTTTATCTAAATTGCAGAATTGTGATTGATATATATACCTGAAAGACCGCTCAATTATTTCAAGGAGGTAACTTGGGTTCAATTCAGTGTTGTGTGGAATGCTACAAACATAACAATGAAACTTCATTGCACAGAGAAGAAAGGCCTGGTAAGCATTTAATCTAACAATAGTAGAAGAGTTTATGTTGGAATCATAGAATATTGCGTTACACTTTGGATGCATATAGTCACACAACTTAGCCTTCAAACTGGAGCCCGCGTTATCATTCGCTTGTACAGTAATGGTAAACCTGATATGAATATTCAAGTACCTGTTACAATTTTTAGTCTAGTTAGTAAATACCTCACTGAATGAACATAGTATTTCTGATATTGTTTGCTACACAGATGAGCGTATGCATACTCTGCCGGAACTAAAGTCCATTAAAAAAAAAAACTTTTTCTTAACTCTGGATCCAGAGGTATAAGAAAATATTGCAAGAACATGTTCCACCTAATGTGTTAAATAACTTCAAGCTTTGGGGGTGCTTAAACATACTGCATAAAACTACAGCATGCTATATGCAAATATATAATAAATAGAATACAGATAAAGAACAAAGAAAGGTATGAATATTCATCTTAGTATTAAAAGGAACGAGGAGAAAAACCTTGTATAATCTGCTTGAATTTCCAAGGTACGGCAGTTGATGAGTAACCCGCTCCATGGAAGAAACTGTATACCATCTGCTCCGGTGTATAGACGATTAGGTAGATGCTTAACCTTCCCCAAATAAAAATTCAGACCAAATTTTGAATTGTTCGTGTTGCAATTGTATTCTCCAAATCCCTTATACACTCTATTAAAGAACGTGGTAGCTTGTTCCTTTGACGTAGATATAAAAAGAAAATCATCTATCAACCTCAACAACATATTGCTAGGAGATGAGGAATTCTCATGTCTGACATCATCAGTGCAACCTCTTGTATGATCTCTCCAGTGCCAAAGGTCTGTTTCTAAACTAACATCTTGTTTGTGACGATTAATTATTGCTGAATTTCCTATGCAAGACATATCATCTCTGTCAAGGTCTTTCTTAAGGTAAGCATCGCAAGAAGGCTCATTCTTAAGACAATGTGCTTTTTCAAGATGAGGCAAAATTTTACTCCTTTCTAAGTGGGCAAGGTAAAACGAACAGAGAAGTGAGGAAATCGAGCATCCTTGACATATTCCAACCTTTTGCACGTAAAATCTCCAACCGATTCTCAGTATGTTACCTTGTAAATGTTCAGCCATCAAACTATGCAACGTTTTTTTATCAAGACACTCGCTTCTTCCCTGAAAAATATACACAGCTCAATGCAATCAGTTATATTGAAATACTATTAAATTTTTGCAACATACACAAAAATATTGAAAGCAAACAAATAATGCAGCACTTGGGATACTTGATCATGCTAGAATTGAAACCAAGTGATTGCTGATACTAAATTATTAAACTACAATATAGAAAGAAAATATAGTGTCGTTGTGAATGCATGCCCTAGACATATGCAGCTTGATTTCCTGACATTCATAATATTACTCTATCATGGATAGAAAAATAAGACGTAGTATCCTTATGAATGCTTTGTCTTATCATTGTGATCCTATACAAAGGGGATGCCGAGAGCATTCATCAAACCAGCATTAATTCTCAATCAACTCAACTAAAGAGCATTAAAATTTCTTGAGCCCTAATTTATCCTTGGCTCTAGCTTTGAGTATCCAGATTCACACTTTTGAGAGAAATCTTGTTCGATAGCATCTATTATCATATAAGATCTCTTGGTTTGAAACTAATTCTTGTACCCTACCCTTCGGGCCATGAGGGAGGTGGACTCTCCGAATTGTGGACTCCTCTCTTGGGGTAAGAGAGGGCTGCTTCAGTTTGTAGACCAGTGGAAAGAGTTGGTCGAATCAGAGAACTGCTCAGGAAAAATAGACTGCCACAATTAGTTTTGGACTTTGCGTTTGCTTTCTCTAACTCTACATTTACTTGCTTTACTTATTATGTTAATTTTAATTGGTAGAAATTACTGGCAAATCCTTATTTACTCTCCTTTTAGGGTAATTTAGCGACTTCATAAACAAGCATGTAGATTGCATTTGTGTTGTTTCTTGTTTGATACCAATTCTAGTTGTGAACTTGTAATTGATTATCAAATTGAGTACTTCTCAGAATTAAGAAAACAGATGAAAGAAAATAGATTTTATAACAATTAGATATAGCATGTAAGCTCAGACTGATACTACTAGTGAAAAGACGTAGATGTTACTTTGACAAATATTATAGCAGCGGGTTAGATATCTCTAACAGTTTACCTATGACAAAGAATTTGCACTCACTAAAAGAAAGTATATACCTGATCAATAATGATTGACGGGGATGAACATACACGAGCAGCTACTTTGGATCTTATTATTTGATTGTTGCTTCCATGATCTTCACACGATATCCGATCAGTGAAAGTCCGCACAGATTTCTTCGTACATATAACGTGTGTATATTCTCTCAAGAAATACCTGTCATTCTTGACAATACCCTTCAATATCTCAAGTAGCTTATCTTGATCAATGGAATCAAATGCCTTTGCCACATCTGCTACAACGATGTACACATTAGGGATCTTTTGTTTTCTTCCTCTCAACTTAGGAAGAAATTGAGACCACTCCTTGTGTATATCATTATATCCAAATACTGAAGATCCTAAAAGTTGTGGATGCTCTTGTTTTATTGTTTTCAATACTGCATGCAACTCCTTAAGAGAAGTATTTATAGACTTGTAAAAGTATAGCAATTTAGATGGAATCCTCGCATTTGCTATTATCCTAATATCATGTTTCTTTGGAATCAATCTGACTCTTGAAAATCCAAAGCCTCTGGCTTTTATAATTGATGTGACCAATGAATATTCCATGAGTCTATAATGTCCTCCATCTAAAGAATCGATTGGAGAACGTACCAGCCTTATCCACACGGCTTTTGGATAATAAAATACACAGTTTCTTTCACCTTGTCTTTCTGTCACATAAAAGGAAGAGCTTATCAATGGTACAACAATCTCAGAGAAGAACCATTGGATCCAACTTCGCAAAGTTTGATGTTGCAAAACTCTTCTTATATCGCTTGATTTACGCATCCCTCTTTTTGCAAATTTACATTTCCAAATCTCCTTCACAACTTTATACTGAAAACTTCTTGAAAATCTTAAATTTGAGAAAAACTTATAGTGTGATATGTCAAGCTTATATAAGCATTGGCCAAGGGAAAAATCCTCATATATGCCTAATGCTACAAACTTCCCAATACTTGAGATCAATGCTCTCATGCTAGATGCATCTCCAAGAAAATCGACAGGAATAATTCTCCTAGTAACTGACCATATGAAGGAAACAACTTGGTCATATTTGAAATGACAATTAGCTATTTCAGACTTTGAGGCACATAATCTGGATGTTCCCTCAACAAGTTGCTCACTTTGCAATTTCCCTTTCGTAACTATAGGACTTCTAGAAATCAGATTACACGATGATTGCTCCGAGAGCGTAGATCTTTTCTCAACTTCTATTGACAATGATCTCTCATCTTCTACCTACATATTGAAAAGAGAAAGATACATTATAAAAGTAGAAGGCAACAGAAAAAATGAACACCACAGGCTTAACCAAAAGGTCAACAAAAAGCATGTCAAGGTTACCTTAATCAGGTAGTGTGAATAAGTAACTTACATGATAAATGTAAACCAACCCGCATAAAAAATGATGAAAAAAAAAAATCAATTG
The DNA here is from genome assembly GCA_036927795.1 of Iris macrosiphon. Taxonomy (NCBI): domain Eukaryota; kingdom Viridiplantae; phylum Streptophyta; class Magnoliopsida; order Asparagales; family Iridaceae; genus Iris; species Iris macrosiphon. The sequence continues at coordinate 58,389,628 of JAYESA010000009.1, forward strand.
TTTCCTATGATTTTGCCTCAGTTTAATGAGCGCAAACGCAGGGCCACCACAAGCCAAGTGGTGCCACATTTACTGATACGTAAAATACAAATATTTACAAAAAATGTTCCTACTTTCACAAATAAATAAGTTAATGTGCACATTAACAAAATTTATGTTACTTGTGGAGATAGTTTGGCCTCCATTGTGATGGCTATACCAAGAACCAGCTTAATAAAAATCAAGTTACCTCAGCAGAAAAAAAGATTTATAAACACCTAATCTCTAAATTATGAATAACATACTTAATGAACCTGTTCCTTTTTATTGCTCTATACATCCTTTCTGCGGACTGTGTTGTCTAGCATCGATAACTGGAGGGTTGCTATATTGTATTTGATATCTCTACTCTTATAATGAGGCTTCAAAACGGCTCAAAAGTGAACCGTCTAAGACGTATGTCAATACTCCATCAAATATTTAAAAAGAAATTAAAATTTTAACTTTCGCACTTATCTCTGGCCTAACCGAAAATTTTCTATTTTTTAAATCAAAAACCGGTATTTTTTTTAAAACAAATCTGGAACATAAAATTTAAAAATTTTACGGAACATAAAAACGTAGTCTAAAAAAAATAAAAAAATTTAAAATCGTTCTAACTACTTATCACATCCCCACAAAGTCTCAATATTTATATTCAATATTTAAATTTAATCCAAGTACATGGAATTATTTAACTAAACACACATTCAAATTGTAAAAATATATATAATAAGTTAATTAAAATATATTCAAATTATATTTTAAATTTTTATATAATTTTTCAATAATTTTGTTTTTCCGTACAACGCACGTAGAGATCACTAGTTTCATATAACTACTTGCAATTCTCCGTGATTTAAGTTTAAGAATAAGTAGAGTGGACGAGAACAATATTGCTAACGAAATAAATCAATTGACGACAATTGGAAATAACTACGTCAAAAAACCAAAGAGATCATAAGACACCAATATCAAATAAATTAGTATAAAATTAAAGGGGCAAAAATAATAATAATGTATGATATTAAATATTACATTTATCTTTCTCAAGTCCCATTCTATCCACCTTATCCTTCTCACCATAATCGTCAAATTCATATATGTATAGATTCTAGGCAAAGTATTGTATGCATAGCTACTGTTCTCAAAAGAATAGAGCTAATTTGTTGCATCCAAAAACTAGTGCTTCACATGGATAAAGAGCTACTATATGAGGAAAGAAGTACTTGCAAAGGAAAAATCTCATGATTTCTCTCACGAAGAGTTGCCTTCAATCATTCTAGGCGATAGAAGTCTCTTACGGAATGATCAAGCCACAAGGATCATTGAGTGGGTGCAGCCAATGTTACCTGGAACGTGGAACGCTCCTATACACATAAAGAAAATGGGTACGGTGGGGTAGGCTGCTTCACGGTGCGTAGGGGTAGGCTGCTTCAAACACTTAACTGGAGTGTTGTATGTTGAACCAGAATGTGGAATGTTTTTCAGACACACATGCAATATGATATATTATATAATCAAAATTAAAACAATATAAGTTCATTATTTACAAACTTCTAAGGAATAGGTAAGTCCATATATTAGGTCAATGGGACGTGGAAACCGCGTACCAGTTCGCCGGTGTACCACGTTTTTGTATGAGTGAACAGGAACCGAGTTCACAACCTATATGGTGAATTCTAGTAATATTGAGTCCGGCTAATTGTATTTTGCCTCTATGTTGCACGGGATGCGAACACATACATATAAGGACTCGACACTGATATGGAATACGAACATTTTCAAATAGATAGAACAATCTAGTCACCTATGTTGCAACTTGCACGGACATAGGAACGGACACAATAAGTATAATGACACCATTTTGATTTCCTTGCAACATGTCACTGCCTCCGTGCAACAAATATAGTAAATTGAAGAATATATCCACAATATAGGAAAGGTTCTCCCATATTCATAAAACATTGAGATAGTTCTCTTGTTATCGAAGAGGATACAATCATCCAAAGATTTCTACTTTCTTTTGCTGATCGAATATGGGCAGACACAATTAGGGGTGTGCATTCAATCTATTCAGTTAAACCAAACCGCACTTTTACAAAACTACATTAAAACACAAATCTACCCAAATAGAATCGAACCAAATTAGGATGGTTCGGTCTATTCTTTCTATTAAGAACTATAATATATAATTTTGGTCCGTTCATATCAGCTTGGGCTTGTGGGAACATTGATTAATTAACATGGTATCAGAGCTAACAACCCAAAAGGTCCTAGGTTCGAATCCCCTCATCCACCACAAAACTTTTGCTTATATTGCCTAATTTTGCATATGTGATCCTCCTTCCACTTGGCTTTAGCCACATGCTCTAGGCTCATTCACGTGTAGTAACGCCCTCCACGTCACGAAATATTAAGAGCTATAACATGTAATGTTGGCTTGTTCCTAGCAGTTCGAGTCTTTGGGAACGGATCTTGGTCCATCGGGTCGTGAGAAGGGAGGATTAGTTAACTAACACTATATATTTGCTTGGGTTGGTGTGTTGTATTAATGGGCCGTTACATTCAGTTTTAAAACTAAATTTTGGGATTGTGGAGTAAAAAAACTATTGGTAGAAATACATGTTTAGCTTATGCAAGCTTCTAAACTACCGTAAAAATATAAATATGGCAATAACGTTAAGCAATCCCCTTCGAAGCACTTAAAAACTAGGAAAGGAAATGTTAGCCAAGGGTT
>JAYESA010000009.1:59014885-59137385 GCA_036927795.1 Iris macrosiphon
GATATGTACCCGTATCCGACACCCGTACCCGAGTCCAGGTAACATAGAATATACTGTAGCATTTTCATTCCGAAAATAGCGTTTAAAATCACAACCAAATAGGGGCTTAGGATTTTCTAGTTCATTGGAAGTAATACAAAACTATATGTTTATATGTATATATAAAACAAGGATTACATTATAAAGAACTTTGGCAAACACTCAAATGGACCAAAAATTACAATAACACGCATTGAACAGAATTATAATTTATAATTCACCAAAAATAATATAATATGAAAATTAAAGGTCAATATAATATTTTTGGGCCATGCCAAAAACTGACCAAGAAAATAAAAGGGACGAGGCAAAAACAAATTTGAACAAGAAACTGACAAAAAAAGGAAATAGAAGACCAAAATCTAGGCGGCACTTTTCTCCTTTTGTCGCATAATACTGTTTTTTCCCGCATAATACCTCCTACCGCGTAGAATGCACAATATGTTAAAAATTTTGACGATTGGTAGATAGACGCTACTTTTTAACTCATTTTAGAATATTGCGTGCACCTCTCTATTGCCACTCATCTTTTTTGTTTTCCATCTCCTTGGAGATTATTTTTGTTGTCTTGTATGTTAGTGCGTAAGATCTTTAGTTGATTTGCTCTATGATTAGGGGTAAGTTGAAGATATGATGGGGGTAAGTTGAAGATATGATGGATAATTATGAAAATGATGTAAACATGTTTATGTACCCTGTAGTTTCAATTTTTATCCGTTCTTGTTTACTTAGTTTAACTATTCTATACCTGTTGGTCTAGTTTTGGCGGGATGTCCACTCTAATTTAAGGCAACTATATAATTCTTGAGTTTAATTATACTTATGACAACAAGTTTGGGGTTGATTCAAGAGACTCAGTTAATAAGGATGATAAATTTTCAACCCGGCGAGAAATCAAAGTTTATTAGGTACTACTACCATTAGTAAACATAAGTAAATTTTTTTTTTTAAAAACTTAAGTAAACTATATATATATATATATATAATGCTAATGGGACTTTGTAGCTGTATTAATAACTTTTATCATTATAGCCAAATTCAATATCTTCTTTGTAGGATTGACCAAGTATAATATAACAACAACAGAGCCTTTAATTTCTGGGCTCGGCTATATGAATCATTTTGTTTCATTTAGCTCTGATGATGGTCACCTCATTTGTAACACTGATGGGTAACACTAATGGAAACAAAGGATCACTTGTCCATCCAAAGCATTCTCATTTCATGCTATACTCATTTTCTATACTTGTTTTTGAATTTCCCAACACCCTGATCATAAAACATGGTCGGTCTTATAGCTGTCTTATATAAATTCTTTCAACTTTCAAGAGTATCCTATACTCAGAAAGCATTAAACCATCATGTTTTATCTATGACCATGATAAATAGTTGATCCAAAATACCTAAAACATCATTACTAGATCTCTTGTACACCATTATGTACTCCATTTCTTCTTTGACTTCTAGTTGAAGTTACATTTAATATATTTTATTTTCGTCCTTTAAATCCTTGCACTCCAAAGTTTCTCTTCACAAATCTATTTTAGAATTTAGTATTTCTCGACTCTCATCGAGTAATATCATCAGCAAAAATCATACACCATGAAACATTATCCTTAATATGCCTAATAACTTCATAATAGCTAGCAGAAAAAGATGAGAACTTACTGTTGATCTTGATGTAAGTCAAGGTGACAGAATTACTATGGTATCGTCTCCAATGGTCCTCACAGTAGTCGTTACTCCATCACAAGTATTTCACAAGTATTATTTATAATCTCATTACTCCATCACAAGTATTTCACAAGTATTCTTTATAATCTCATTACTCCATCACAAGTATTTCACAAGTATTATTTATAATCTCATTACTCCATCACAAGTATTTCACAAGTATTCTTTATAATCTCATTACTCCATCACAAGTATTTCACAAGTATTCTTTATAATCTCATTACTCCATCACAAGTATTTCACAAGTATTCTTTATAATCTCAATATAGCTACTAGAGACTTTTTCTTTTTCTAAAATCTACTATATAGTAGATACTCTATAATAAGCTTTTTCCATGTTAGTGAAAACCATACGCAGTTCCATCTTCTTGGCTCTAATTTTTCTACTAATCTTCTTACTAAGCAAATGATTTCAATAATAGATATCCCCAGTATAAACCAAATTGATTCTCCTATAGTTTGATATTACGAGTGGCTCGTAAGCTCAAGTTCTCGATAGTTAGCACAACTCTCCATATCTCCTTTTTCTTTATTTAGACACTATCATGCTACTTCTCCATTCATCGTGTGTCATGATCCGCACCCGGAGATTTTGGATACGAGTGCGTGGGCACGCCTAGCCTACGCCGCAGTTTCGGCGGTAGAACGTTGTCTAGGAATATCCGTGTAATATCCAACACCTCACATAATATAGAGAGTAACAAGTAGTATGCTCAATCACAAACTAAGGTAGATGAAAACATGATGTCATATATGTATATGAGTTACAATACAAGTCTGGAGTTCAACTTTCATATAACTATAACAAAGCCTCTGGAAATAGTTCCAGCAAAACTATAAATAATCTAAATTATCATAACTGGGTTTCCTTCTGCTGTACTCCTCGATCCTCCGGAAAGGTAAGGTCGGGCTCTAAACTACTCTCCGGCAATCCATAATAGGGGCACGTGTCCTTTTTATTATTACCTGAAATATTATCCAGTCAGGATTGAAATTAGTACAACTCTAAGAGTAGTTTCAATACATGATAAGGACTATAAAATAGTAATAGTAAATGTGATGGATAAAATAAACTGATATTAAAGTATGGTAAGAAATGAACAAGAAAATTGAATAAACAGGAATAATATGACTTGTATCAACAAGCAAAGAGTAAGACAAGGAAATCCTGTAACTACTAAGTGTTTTGAAATACTAGTTTGATTATGCGATCGGCTTGGGATAAGCACAATGAGAATCTAGCTAACCATACGTGAAGTGTATGATTAGCTTTTCATAGGAATTATACTTGCACATGATTTAAGGTTATAATCACATTTCAACTAGCATTTTCCTGCCCCGACTAGTATACATGAATCACAAAGTAATGTTGAAGTGTTGCACAAGATCAAGGTCTAAAACATAAACAACAAGATTTACTAATCTGTGTACCATCGTGTCAGGAATCAAGTACAACATTACTACATGTAATATAAAAATCATCAGTAAAGAACACCATTAGAGACTATACTCGTCTGTCATCCGATGCTGGTGAAATAAGTCAGAGTCTGTGACAGAGTCCAAACAACCTATATACAGTGTTGTAAAAGTCGGCCTAGTCGGCCGACTAGTCGGTAGTCGGTAGTCGGACCCCACCGACCTGCCTTGGGTCCTAGGCGGTCCAATTAGTCGGTTGCCGCCTTAGGCGGCTCGAGTCGGGCGACTAAGGCGGCTCGAGTCGAGCGACTAGAGAGCTTCGGCTGACTAGTCGGCTCCTAGTCGGCCGTCTAGTTAAAAAAATAGGTTAGACCCGTACCCGACCCGAGATTTAAAAAAAACTAAAGCCAAAACAACCGTCCGCCTTCGACAGAAAGGAAAGAGAAAGAAGAAAAGACGAAAGAAAGAAGAGAAGGAGAAAGAAGACAACACTTACCTGGCCGATCCCTCCGCCGCCCGCCTCTTCCGTTGATTCCTTTTTTTTTTCTTTCCTTCCTGTGGCTTTTAAATGGGGGGAGGGGGTATAGGGAATACATGGATGAGGATGGGAAGAAACCCTCTTCTTGCACTTGACAACGCATTGTTTTTGAGTTTTACTTTTTACGTCCATGTGTGCAGATGAGCAATTGTTTTTGAACACCCCCCCCTCCCCCTCCAATCTTTCCTTTTGCATCTGATGGCACTCCTTTCTATTTTTTGCTTTTCATTTTGGTCACTACAAGTCTGTAAAACACAGTAAAAGGTAATTTCAGAAAGAGTTTTGTCATTTTGTTGGGATGTTGTAACCGTAAGTGCTTGGCTGCCATGTGGTAAGATTGGAATTTTCTTGCTATGTTATTTTGCTAAATGGGTTGAATGGTTCGCTGCCTAATCAAATTTCATGCTGCTTTACTTTTTTTTAATAGCACTTAACCAGTTTTTCACGTGGGCACTTCGGTATTTTGGAGTGGCTGCATGGTAAGCAATGAGCACAGTGAGTAGTGACCATTTCAACAAAAAGAAACACCAATTTAAGCTTGCTTTGCATCTCCAAGCTTTTTTAAAGCTTACTGACAGAGCACAGTGAGCAGTGAGTGTTCCAATAAAAAAAACACTTCACCGGCTGCTTTTTGTTGACTGAGAACAATGAGCAGTGACATATTGCATATATAAATTAAAACTGCTTTTTGTTGACTGAGCACAGTGAGCATATATATATATATATATATATATATAAACCGACTAATCCGACTAGTTTCCGATTAATTCGATTAATCCCTAGTCCCTGCGAACCGACTAGCGGCCGACTAGCGATTTTTACAACCTTGCCTATATCATGAATAATCCATATCAATAAGTGAAATATAATTAAATAGATTCAATCCATTGGGTTAAATGTGTTCCTAGGTCAATTCTATGCCAATTCTAGTTATAGGTGTGACTAGACTAGGTCATACCTATAGTATAACTTATTTAGTTATCATTTATACCTAGGACACCCCATACCAATTATCCTAGGATATTAGGATACCAAATGGTCCATGTAGTTACTATACTATATACATGTATATAGATACATGCATATATATAGGTACATAGGTAAAAATAAATACACGTAGATATATAAGTAATTATATATATATATATATATATATATATATATATATATATATCCTACACTTATCCTAGTTAGAAATGAAAATTGAAGATCGTAAGGGTTACCTTGTTGATCTAATGAAGAATCAAGGCTTCTACAAGGAGGCTCTTGAGCTATGTAGAGGTGGGAGAAAGATGGAATGGTACGGGAAGGGTATAGAGGTGTCTTTATACAGGAAGGGGAGAGGGAGAAGGGGTGTTGGGGTCATGTGAGAGGGGTTGGGTGCATGAGAGAGGGAGGAGGGAGGGGTGTGATGACATGTGAGAAGGAGATTGGGTGAGGCATCCGAGGAGGATGGGTTTCCATGTGGAGTGATGAGATGTAAGGAGATGGTTGGATAGGGGCATGTGAGGGGTGGTGGCTTGGTGATATCATGAGTGAGGTCATAGGGAATGATGTAATCAATGATGTCATAGGATGAGGTCATAGGGAATGATGTAAGCGATGATGTCATAGGGGAGGTGAGGTGTCATGGGTGAGGTTATAGGGAAGGGTGTAGAAGATGTCATGGATGATGTTATATAGAGAAGTGTGTAGAAGGGTGATGTCATAGTTTAATTAATTCTTAATTAGAGGTTTTATCTACTAATTATATCTAATAATAATTAGTTGTTAATACTAATCGTTTCTAAAAAAAATGGGGGTTACATTGTGCAATTTTTAGTCTTTAGGATTTGGCTGAATAAATTAGTGAGCCACACTAATCCTTTGAATCATGAACATTCCAAACCTCAACAAAAATATTACCAGGTCTAAAGCTTCTCCAATTTTCATTTGCATCAGTACTTAACTGCATATATTCAAATTTTACGACAATAGTTGTATCTTCTGAAAATACTTCCGATTCTGTGTTGAATTTTTCTAGGTGGTTATTTTTAGACAGCTGTAAAATAACTCTACTACCAAGCCTATAAATATATTTTCTATTAGTAATACATTATGGTCCTCGGTACACATTTGATTTTACCCAGGTCTTATAACTCCTTCCCTCGCTCTTACCTAGTATCGATATCTTTTTCTCCCAGTTTCTAACTTCCTTCACAAATAATTATAGGTCTTATAGTTAGATCCACTATATGTTTTGTTAGCTTGCTTCTTTGCTAAAGGATTCTGTAGGTACAAGTTCTTGTTCTTGCAAGACATTAAAGAGAACAAATAGCACACTTTCAAATAAGTTAGGCTGTCTTTCTAAAAGGTTATGATGTGTAAGATACTTCTCCCCACTTTGCTTTATATTTATATGATAACTAGTACTCACCTCACATGCTTGTTTGTTACTCACCTCACATGTTTGTTATGAAGCATTTGGGATAAGGCACCTATAATGTTGCCTAGACATATTTTGCCATGTTTATTTAGATTACTTCATGTCTGAGAAGTCACCTTTCCGGTGTGCACGAAAGTTTAATGGATGAGAGAGATGACTATATTAGCAAGACCAGTGACCTTATTATAAATTTCATTCATGTTCTGTGCACACAAGATCTTCATCATCTTGCTTAACAATTTTGCACCACATCCATCCATATATTTATGTATACATGATTATCCCTGGTTAGAAGCCATTTATGCTGAAGAAACATTTTGAAGAAAGTTGATAGCCTTCTATTAGGACTCAACTATATTTAATGCCCTCTCATAGCAACGAATGAGGAATTTGGTTTATCCAGATAAAATATCCTTTTTATTGGCCAAGTTCACACTACTTGCTGTTGCATTATTTCCATTACTAGATCTATATATATTCATCGTCTCCCTAAGCATTCTATATGAAATGTTTTACAGCATGGAAGGAAGTCGAAATCTGAATCAAGTTCTAGTTCATCTTCAGAATCTTCAAGCAGCGATGATGAGGAAAGGGAATCGAAAAGGTCAAGATCGAAGTCGAGATCAAAGAGATCAAAGTCGACGAGAAAACACAGGTCGAGGAGCAAACATTCTGAAACCGATAGCGAGGACGACGGTCCGGTGCCCCTCTCAAGATTCTTTGGAAATGTTAAGAGCTGAAATCACCTGCACGTACTCTTATATAGATCTCCTTGTTGAGTTCGTAGAGATTTTCACTATTAAACATAAATGTAGTCGTTGTTCTGTTTGATTGAAACGTGGAGTTGCTCAGAGAGATTTGATGCCAAGAGGCTGGTTGGAACAGATTCTTGTATAACTAGCTGTAACATTTATAGATGTAGTAAAAGACCGGAAAATAAAGGACTGGAAAATATATGGAGGAAACATTTATAACCAGCTTCTATGGCTTTAAATTTGAGTGCTCTATTAAGGGGTTACGAAAGTGAGAATTGCTCGAGGAATGCAGCAATGCACGACTTCTGATAGTGACTTGAATAGCCGCAGCACACCACCAAGACCACAATACAGTCGCCCTTGATTTGATTACCTACCTTGTGAAGATGTCTTTACGGTGATTTATATATATCTATACTTATACAGTAAGAAAAGTCAGTTTCACCGTGATTTTTTTCTTTCAAATATATTTTTACCTAATTTTACTAATTAAAATTGTTTATTAAGTTTAATGGCGATGTGCAGGTAATTAAATAAAAAAAAATTAAGGACATTGTAGTTTGTTTTAATGGTACCTTTTTTTTTTCAAATACAAAAAATTTAATTAATAGACGGTTAAAATATCTGTAAACACGTACTAGTATTAATTTAATTCCGTATGGGCCTCCTTGGTTACGTGAATGTTCATTGTTTGGTTATGGGGTTGTTTGGTTCGACGAACTGGAGTAAAAAAAATTGTTATTTTGTGTACACATTGAGATGAAGTGGAGTGAAGTGAATTTTTTTTCGTTTTGGTGCTTTTGAGGAAGTGGAGGTTAGAAGTAAAATTTTTTGAAGTTTGGTGTTTCGATGGTTATTGAAGTGAGTTGAAAAGTATTTAACTTTTTTTTGTTAAAGTGACAAATAGTAAATTTTTGTAAGGCTTAATTACAACTTGATACCCTCAATTATGCCAAATGTTCAATTTACACACTTCAACTTTGATATGTGTCAACTTGCACCCCTGATTTTTTCTTCTTCCAAGTATACCCCCCCTCTCTCTCTCTCTCTCTCTCTTCCCCTTTGCTCTCTCCGGCGAGTTCCCCCCCCCCCCCCCCCCCCCTTCTCTTTCTCTCCGGCGAGCCCCCTCCTCCGTAGGGCTGTAAAATGGACAGGACGGTCCGTTGTCCGTACGAGGCCGACTCGATAAATGGTTCGACTGTGGACCGTCCGATCTATTTAACAGACAGAAATTGAACATCTTTTTGGATCCGTTTAAAATTCGGATTCGGTCATACCATTGTCCGGTCCAAAAATTTATACTTAGGTCCGAACAATAATTCTTGTACATGAACATACTTTCAACAAAAAATTTACTGTAGCGAAATAAATTTATATTAAATTCATGCAAATGAAACAAGTTTGTAAAATATTGAAAAAAAGACAGTCCGCTAACAGTGTTGGCGGAAAACACAACTGACGTACACGAAGGTAGAAAAAAACTAAAAAAAAATTAAAGTGGGGTCCACAAGCCAATTTTCGCCAACAATGTTGGCGAAAATTGGGTGTGGGGGGCCACGGGTTCATTTGATTGGTTCGGTTTGGTTTGTTTGGTTGGATTGGTTTGTTTAGTTGGTTTGTTTTAATTAGTTATGTTTTGATTTTATTTATTTAGTTTAGTTTTGTAATTAGATTTAAGAAAATTTATTTAGTTTTGTTTTGTAATTAACGAAATAAAATTAAAATAAATTAGTTGTAAAGAAAAATTAGTAATTTTTTTAAAAAAAAAAATGGTTTGATTTATTTAGAAAATTGTAAAAAAAATGTTACTTAAAGAAAAAAACGGCTATTGCAATGTTTGATAAGAAAAAAAGTAAATAAAGAAGAAAAAAATAAAATAAAAACTAGTATTTATTTGTCTCCTCTAATTTTTTTTGTTTATTTTAATGGTTTAGTTTATTTTTATATGAAAAAAAAGGACAAAGTAAAGAAGAAAGACAAATAATAGGTCAGGGAATGATTTGGTTTTTATTTCGGTTTGAAATTGGGTCTGGGTCTATGGATTGTTGGTTTAGTAGTTGGTTTATGTACAACGGCTCTTTCAACGGCTCTTATTTTTTCAACGTTTATATCCAACGTTCGTCTAACGATCGGTTCGAAGTTACCTATATAAACGTAGTATTTGTTTGATATCAGCATATCAAACATTGCAATCAAAAATTTTATTTCTTTTTATACGAAGTTTCTTTCTTTCGACATAGGAGAAGCTCAGTTCAATATACAATCTTTGAAGCCAATTTTCTTATTGCCATGGATCGAAGTATAACAATACTATGCTCACTTGGTGGTGTACTAAATGTGTTAGCTTATGAAGGAGGTTTAGTTGAAGTTCTTTTAATTGATTGAAATATTTCGTTTTATAATTTACGTAATCTAATATTTGAAATTTTTTCTATTGACTGTGAATTTTTATTGGTACATATTTATCTATCTAATTGCATAAATTTAGCTAGTGAGGAGGCATAGAAATTTATTCTTGAAGTTAATATACAATCAGCGTATATTAATATTTTTGTGACTCCACCACTACCACCACCAAAAATTAGTAGTGGTCCTAGTTCTTCTCACAAAGTTATTTTATTTACTGAAGAAGAACATAGAGTAGATGATGGTAATACCGACGATGAAAATAGTGATGATTTAATAGAAAATATAGATGATGTACTTGATGATAATGTTGATAGTTTAAACAATTTATTCATTGGAAGAGAATTTATAAATCGTCATGCATTTAGAAGTTTTATTAGTGATATAGCAATTGAAAAAAAAATTGTTGCAGGGCTACTAGAAACAATGCCAGTGGAATTGTATATAAATGTAACGTTTCTAGTTGTAATTGGAGAGTGTACGTTAAAGCCATTGGCAACGGCGAAACATTCGTCATTAGTACGCTAGAAAATGTACATTCTTGTTTAGGTGGACTTACAACGGAAAATCATCCATTACAACTATATGGGTTAAGAATAAGATTATTGATAAAATTCGTGATAATCAGTCGTATAGTCCATCGCATGTTATAAATGATATCTATAGGGAACACCGAATACATATTAAATATTGTAAAGCTTGGAAAGCTAGAGAAATTGCTCTATCAGAAATAAATGGTAGTTATATTGATACATATAGTAGTCTTGAAGAGTATACTTTTACAATCATTGAGACAAATCTAGGTAACAGATGTTATATAAAGACTACAAAAAATAATAAGTTTCAAAGAATTTTTATTTGTTTCAAGGCATGCATTGATGGCTTTTTAAGGGGATGTTTACTTGTGATTAGTACTGATGCTACATTTATTTTCTCTAAATTTTAAGGTATTTTATTTATTGCACGTGCTCATGATCCTAACTATCAATTATATCCAATTGCTTATGTTGTTGCTGAGAGCGAAAACACGGATTCTTGGACTTAGTTTTTAAACGGTTTGAAAACATCTTTTGAAGATAGTTTTAATGCGTGTGATACAATTTCTTTTATATCAGATAAACAGAAATGATTAATAAATGCCATGCGTGCTACTTTTTCGGAATCAACTCATTTTTATTGTATTCAACATTTTAAATAAAATTTAAAACTAGTATGTAGATTGCCTTATTTTTAGCATAAATTAGACTACCTTGCAAAATGTTTAATGAGACAGATGCGAATATTTGCTTTGAAACAATTAAGGCTGAAAATATCGATGTTTACAAATTGCTTGTTGGAGTAAATGATAAAACTCGTATTTTATCACACTGGATAACAACTTATTCTCCTTGTCCTAGATTATATATTAACACGTCGAACCTTGCTGAATGCTTCAATAACTGGGTTAAAAACTTACGCGATAAACCAATAACAACATTACTTGATGGTATTCGAGCCAAAATTATAACACTTCAGGACAAAAATTGCCAAAAAGCTGATAATCTTGCAACTGATTATTGTCCGAAGATGTTAAATACTATAGCCAGTATCACAAGAAAAAGACACCAGCTGCAAATATTGAGTATAGTTGGTTATTTGTTTGAACTTAGATCGTGAAACAAACAGAACATATGTTGTGAACTTAGATGAAAAATATTGTACATGTTTTAAATGGTATCATACTTGTCTTCCATGTGTACATGTATGTTATGCTTGTAATTCTAAAAATATTAGCATTGCGAGTTTTTATCTAGATATTTTTTCCAAAGAAGCATTAAGAAGCGTATATGGGCCGCACCTGGAGCCAATTCCAGTCCCTTACAACATTTAAAGTACATTGGTTATAGGCGACATTGGAGTACCAGATGTACGACGGAAAGCAGGAAGACCAAAGAAGAACCGTATCATGACGAAGTATCAATCATCAAGAGATCTCCGATGTAGCAACTGTAATGGTTTAGGACACAATCAAAGAAGATGTACCAACCAACCAAGAGAATAATACCGCCGACACTGCGCCGTAGGCTGAGCGTGCCCACGCACTCGGTATCCGATCACTCGGGTGCTGGTCGTGACACGTTTTTATGGTGGCCCACGCAGGTCCGACTTCACAATTAGTGCGATGTCGTAATAGTACTTAGGATTAAAGTACTATTACGAGTCTACAATAGGATATAGGATATTAAGAATAGGAAATACTCAATCACAACTAGGATTTTCAAATCCAATTTAAAATTTGCTGACCTCGGTCATCCTAAATGATTTGATATCTTCCCTAATTCATGTTCTCCTCATTATCTTATTTGTGCCTTAATTATATTTCAGAATGGTACCTACGACCCAAGTTCGTAGTTTGGGAGCTGCTACAGCTTCTGAAGGATCGTCGTCCTCTCGACCTGAGGTCCAAGAAGCTCATGAGGCTTTTCCTCTACCTTCTACTATTTTGGAGGTAGTAGCAGCTTTGTTTGAGCCCAAGAATCTCCCTCCACCTCCTTTTTACCATCTCTATCATCCTTTGGAGGCATGCCCGCTGATGAGACACATCTATACGATGTCTTCAGGGGTATGATGGAGACTCGAAAAATGTAGACTGAGGCCCTAAGAGAGCAAAGCTAGGGTATTCAACAACTAATCGACATGGTTCACTCTCGAGAGGAAGAATCTAACCTCAAGAGGCCAATGAATAGTATCTATCCTGGGCCTCTAAAGCGCCCTAATATGCAGCATATGCCTCATTTTCCAGTTAGGATTCCATCTCAGCAAGAACCCCTAGGGAAGACCTATACTTGTAACTATTGCAAAAAAGGCAGGGCATGTATGAACTGAATGTAGAAAGAGGAGGAGGTTGTGCTTACAGTGTGGATCGGTGTGGATCTGCTGAGCATAAAATTAGAAATTGCCTATGGATGATAAATCATAGGAGTCCTAGCCACTCAACAAAGGATATAGGTGATTATTTAATCTTATTAAACTATATCTTACTAATAATTTGATGAATTAATGACATGATTAGATTTATAGTTCCTATACAACATGTGTTCAAAGTGTTAAATTAGGAAGAATTGATAATTAGATTAAAATCTTTATAATTTAATTTTATCTTGATGTGCATTCATATATAGATTGGTTTTAAGGTTGAATACTTGTATCCCATATAGATATTGGAGTTGAATACTTGGTATCATAGAATATGTTTGTGTATTTAAAGGAGAATTATAGTGTGATACCCATTTGTGCATATGTTTGTATATTACAAGTGAGTGTCATAGTAATAGATGGTTTAAATATTTTGAACCATATAAAAGGATGTTGAAACAAAATAAAAAATGATATTTGGAAGATACAGACTCGATCAGTTACATTTTAGATTGAAAGTTCTCGGGAGATAAAAATGAACTAATAAAGAAATAATTTTGAGTCTAGTTAGATTCTTAAGATTTCCAAAGAAGGAACTAGACATTATTAGATAAAACACTTGAAGATTAAATAAAAATATCGGTTGAATTTAGACTGAGCATATTAGTATCGTGTGTATAATATTAAGGGATAAATATCGAATTTTAGAAGTAAGGGACCTTAGGATAAGAAATATTAGACGACTATATTTCATTATGCTTATTATTTTTATTCTTGTCTGATGAATTTGTAAGTGATTCCATATAGTTAAGAATCCTAACCAAATATTGTCATTTGAGGAAATCAAAAGTAAAGATAGGCATGACTTGAAATCTAGAATAAATAGCATGTATTCTCATTAGAGTAGCTTAAGGAAGGATTGCAAAAAATACATTAAGGATCTTGAACATAGTATTCTTAGTAAACTTAGGATCCATATTTGTCTAGAACTATTAAGCAGATAAGGACAGTATAGCTAATGGGCCAATGATGAGTTACGATTTCTATTTAGTTGGGATATAATGTATTCTATAGGATTGGAAGAACTAATGGGTGATTTAATACCAGCAATATCCTGCTTAAGGTATATGCATACTATATATTGTATTGCATATAGTTTGTTAAATGGCTCCTCGATATCTTGATCACAATCCTGACTCGGTCCCATTTTCTTGTCAGATTCTCATATATCTACTTTTCATAAATTTTCAACCTTCTTGAAATTTCTTTAATCTCCTTATTTCATCAATATCTTACTTATTTGGAATCTTGAATTGTATTCTTGTTTCACCAACTAATCTTTTTTTTCAACAATATTCCTGATTTCAGTAAGTATTCTCTCTCTAAAAACTTATACATACATGATTCATTTTATTACTTATTAGATTTCCTGTAAAATAATATTATATTAGACTTCTTGAAAAGTTAATTTTCTATAAAAAAAGTATTTATTTATTTGTTTGTGCCTAATTAGTATAAATTTTAGGAGTCTTTTGTTAGTATTAGATAAGGAATTGGGATGGTTAGACGGATGATTTGGTTAAAAAAAATCAATATGGATCTTATATAGAATTGGAACTTAAATTAGATATGATGAAGTTTTGAACGAAAGTAAAGAAATTAAGGATAATATGAAAACTTGAAGTTATTAGGAATTTTTGAATGCATCTATTTTAGCATTTTTGAAATTCTATTTCAGATAACTGATCTGAAATTTTTAAGGGCATAGGTTATGGACCGGTTCTTGGCAAACCTACTCTAGGACGAGAGTGACTACACTCTTTTTGTATATCATCAATTTGTAAAAGAACGATGGAATTTGTCGGATTGGCAGAGGGCGTCAGTTTATGAAATATTTTACGAGTCCAACAGCCCGTCATCAGAGATATAGAAGATGGTGCTGAAATATATCATGTTAAAGAAACTCGTTGCATATATGTCCGAGATCTATACTACATATACTCTTATTCCATGATAGAGTACGAAGGAACATCTAGAATGGAAGGAGCTATATCCAAAAGTTGAAATTCTTCAAAAGAAACGTGTCCTTTAAATAAGGATATCCGGGGATGAGGTTTTATATAAAGACCAATGGTAGAATATCTTTGTTATATATAGGACAAATTTTGCTTGTTGTACCCCTATTTTGTAGAAGCAGCAGATATAGATAGAAAGAGCAAGCATATAAGATAAATACTGCATGATGTATTACTTTTAACAACAGGAAATGAATATGATGTTCTTTGAGAACTTTTGTTCTCTTTGATACCATGAGATATTCCTTTCTTCTTTCATGTTCTATCTTAAATTTCGAGGACAAATTTTTTCTAAAAGAGGTAGATTTGTAACATTCGTTTTATCAATTAGCATATTAATTAGACATTGAATTAGTGCTAAGTGTTATTAGTATTTAAACCTTCTAATTAAGAATTAATTAGATTAATCATATAAAACAAAAAGTGTCATGAAGAAGTCAATTTCAATTTGGATTGTTCCACATAAGAAGAGAAATCCAATTTGACTGTCATTTCCATAATTGCCAACTTACCATGGCACCTCACCTCATCTCTACACACTTCCTTACACCTTATCACTTTCTACATAATTCCCTTACCACCTCACATGTCCCCATCTAATCACCTCCTCCTACATTACCACTTCCTACACCCTTCACATGTCCCCATCCAATTCCCTTCTTCCATGTCATCATTCCCCTACACCTCTCTATCATCCCTCTCTCATAAACCCAACTCCTCTCACATGGCCTCCAACCCTTCCCTCTCACTTCCTTCTCTGTATAAACACACTCCACACCTCTTTCTTATATCATCCCACTTCCAACACATCTCTAAAACCTTGGGGGATTGCTAACAAAGGGATTATGAGCTCTACTTATAAGGTACCTCTTGATTCTCTTAATTTGTATTTCATTTCTAACTAGGAGTATATAGGATAAGTTTAGGATATATATATATATATATATATATATATATATATATATATATATATATATATATATATATGTGTGTGTGTGTGTGTGTGTGTGTGTGTGTGTGTGTGTCAAGAAAATGAGGAGAAAGGGACTGCAGTCGCTGCAGCAGCAGCAGTAGCATGCAGCAGTAGTAGCAGCATGCAGCAACAGTGTATGCAGCAAGCAACAGAGCAGCAGCAATAGTAGCAAGCAGCAGCAATAGCAAAGCTATATAAATATATGTATTTACTTATATATTTATGTATCTATATATATGTATACTTTATATTTTTTATATATATATACTATATTGTATATATATATCTTATATATATGTGTATCTATATATGTATTTATATATGTATCTATATATCTATGTATCTATGTCACGTCCGTCCCAAAATACCGAGGGACTAGACACGTGTCAATGGCCAGCAGCACACACCGATGGACAAACCCAATTTAATAGACCCATCATGGTGTACTTAAGCTGTAAACAACAATAAATAGGTCTACGATACAAGTCACAGTCTAATTCTAATCTTATCCACATAAGGGTCTATGCTACTAATCTCATCCACAGAAATAAATATAATCAATAATAAATATAAAGCAACATCAAGTCTCAATAAAAAGTGTCTCAGGGAACAACCCGAGAATAAGTTTGTTACATCAATTCAATAGATAGGAAATAAGAGTCTAACAATAGAAATAACTGAGTATAATATCCAGATACTAAGGAGAAATTGTAAACCCCCTGATTTTCAAGATTTTCAAAACTGGATTTTTCAGAATTATCTGAGAATTTTCGGGAATTTTTACTAATTAAAAACCAGAGTATTTTGGCATTAAATAAAATTAAATATTTTAAAAATATAATAAAATATTATGAAAATAATATTTTTGGGTGTAAAATAAAATACTGGACTTAGGGTAATTTTTTGGGAATTTATTGGACCCCGAAAATATTTTTAAAAGCCAGAAAACTATTTCTAATTAAAATCCAAGATTAACCGGGCTAAACCGGGTTCAGACCGTCCTGAACCGGCCTGAACCCGGTCCAGATGAACCGGCTGAACCGGACCGACCGCCCTAGCGGGTCGGGTCGGGTCCGCCCGACCGAACCCGTCCCCCCAAACCCGGATCCGCTAGCCCGACCCTCTCTCTCCCCTACCGTCCGGCGCCGCTCGGCCTCCCTGAGCTGCCGTCTCCTCCGCTCCCGCAACGCCCGCCGACTGCTCCGCTCCTCCGCCGCACAGGCCGACTCACCAGCTCCCTTCCTCCTCTCTATTTAAACCTGAAGCTTTTCCTCCGCCTGAACCCTAAGAGCCCCTGCGCCGCCCGACTCCGGCCACCCTTCGTCCAGAACTCTCCTTCCTCTCCAGCGCCGGCCGACCCGCCTCAGTCTTCCGAGCTCGAGCCCTCCGTCCTCCTCGCCGTGCAGTCCCCGCTCAGCCTCGCTGCCACCGCCCTAGCCCTCTGTCGAACACCGTCCCAGCCGCAACCGATCCGCCCGACGCTGCTCCGCCCGACGCCGCTCCGCCCGACGCCGCCGTGCTCAGCCCCGCGTCCCCCAGCCGCCTCCGCCCCTCCGGCAGCTTCCCCCGACAGCACCCCGAGCAGCAGCAGCTAAGGGCCAGTAGCTCCGGCCGCCCCTAGCCCTCTGTCGAACACCGTCCCAGCCGACTCCGGTCAGCCCCCGATGTCGCCTCCGGCCGCCCGAGAGCCGCCCGCCTCGCCGCCAACCTCCGACGACCTCGGCCCTAGCCGCAGCGCCGCCAAGCTCCGGCCAACAGCCTGAATCTCTAAACCCTAGGGCGGACACGGCCCTGACACAGGGCACAATGTCCTTGGGTCGTGTCGGACACGAGAAAATCCTAGTTTCCGGAGCCCTGTTCAGGTACTCTTTTCTTCCTCCTCGTAGCTCTGTTTCTCGTTCCGTCAGTTGTGTTGCGTAGCCTGCATGCCCCCCTCGGTGCCCGTGCAACCCGCTCGGTGCATCGCGTCCTGTGGTGATCGCGAACCGCGATCCAAAAACAGAAAAAATAATGCCCTGTTTCACCCCGGAACTGAGTGCGCCCCGCCAAACGGGACGACTTGGTCGCGTGCGATCTTCACCGATACGTGTGCGTCGTTGATACGGACGTGCGGGATTTCACAGAAGCTGATTCGGATATGCGTGCACACCGGAATCAGTGCGTATCCGCGGACAACGCCCCGTATCCGACTTTTCTGTATCTCGCTGTAACTTAGTGTATACACGTCGGATCGAGACAAAACTTATGCCATCGGACTCGTAGCAATACGCTGGTCCTGTGAGCCAAGTTTGGTTCGATTCTGAGAACGTTGACAAAATCGTGTGTCGTGGGCCCCACAGGCTCCACTTGACGGGCGATTTTGTGACCGGCTCATCGGAATCCAATTCTGGAAGTTCTGTTGGGTTCGTATCATCGTTCCTAACCTGTTGATACAAAGTTTGGCGAATTTGGAGACCTTTGTCCCTGACACATTTTTCGGTGCAAAGCGGGCCCTGATGTGGACCTCGTTTTGACCCGAAATTGTCATTTTTTGTCCTTGTCTCCAAATTGGACTCAAGGACAGACATTTTTAGCTGATTGATATTTTCTGGATCTGATGGTAATGTTTGTTTCAGCAACCGGAGTACTCCCTGCAATTTTTCCTGAAGTCAGAGCTACAATTGGAGCCGGAATCCCAGGCAAGTGTACCTTGCCAATCTCTGCAGTTTTTGCTATTTAATTCCTTGACATATAAACTTGTGGTACATGCTTGACCTATGACCGTGTGACTTACTTAGCGTCCGATTACAGTCGGGTGCCAACACCGTACGCGGTGTTGTGTAAAGTTATCTAGAGATGGATACCGAGACCCTATACTTCTCGTACTTGCCTTATCAAGTACTTTATACCCAAGACACCTGACACTACTCATGATACAGAATCTGAGATATTCATGGTGATTCTGTATAGAATATAATTTTCATGACTTATTCCTTTGCTTAGATATTATATGACTGGATGCATTAGTTATGATCCTGTATGGCATGGACATGAGACGTCGTGGACATGAGATGCATGATTACATTGGATGGAGAGAGTCATACAAGCTACAGGTTGATTATATATATTATGCCGGCGTCTTAGTCTCACTACGAGCTAGACAACCACATGATATCACTGCTACCGGCTCCCCGACACAGAGCTTGTAGTGGTTTCAGCCTGAGTTCTAGTGCTGCTCTTATCTTGCATATCACTTAGATGGTTATATAGTTTACCCTATTTATTTTATTATCTGCTGCACTATATTTATTTTGGCATGAGCTTTCTTGTACCTTGCTATATCCCTGAGGACCTGGATCCGAATTATGTCTCCAGGTTTAGTAGACGAGATCGATTCCGAGGTATACAGAACAGGAGCTTTAGCAGGAGCAGAAGCAGGAACAGGAGCAGGCACTGGAGCAGTACCAGATCCAGCAGTCGAGTGACTTCTACGGTATCTTCTGAGTATATACTGTTTCCATACTCAGTATTGTTATTGATATCTTTATTTCTGGATCTTGAACAATTGTAAACAGACTTGATTATTGGGTTTGTTCCCGATTTATATACTTGTGATTTAATGATGATGTATATATTTCTTTTTCTTTGATTTTGATATATTCTTTCTGTGGATGAGAATAATATACCCTGACTGTTGTATTACAGCTTAAGTATGCCCCGATGGATCCATTAAATTGGGTTTGTCCATCGGTGTGTACTGCTGGCCATTATCACGCGTCCAGTCCCTCGGTATTTTGGGACTGGGGCGTGACATAGTTTTTATGGTGGCCCATGCAGATCAACGACTAAATTGTTCGATTTCAACTTAGGGACCGAACAGGCCTGCAATAAAGATAGGATAAGTTTTTAGGATCTCATCCACTTGCTTGAAACGTTCTTGATATCTGTATCGGATTCGAATTTATTTCTCGACTTGCATCCTGCCTTGATTCCTGAGCGCCTCTCATTGTTTATTTTGGTTGTAGAGTTATGGATTGACGAGCAAACGACGAGACTCCTGCAATATCACCATGGGATGTTTTGGTAACCAATGAAGAGGAAGAAACACCAGTTGACGAAGGTCAATCCGCTCAACAACACATTCAAGCGAATCAGCATGCCACGAGAATCCAACAAAATAACATTCCACCATCGACGCAGTTTACTCCACCAATGCCCGTAATTCCACCAGGGCAGGCTATGGACGGGCATCAGATATTACGAATGATCTACGCAATAATGCAAGCTCAATAAGAGGCTCTGCGTCATGAGGCAGAGAACTTGAGGAGCGGCCTAGTAACCGCACTAGAGCAGGCATATCTACCAGCACGACGGCCAACGACGAGCTCTATCACCGATTTCCGGCAGCTGAAGCCCCACATATTTTCAGGCAAGGAAGAGCCCACAGAAGTTCATGAGTGGCTCACCAACACTCAACATCAATTAGAAGCAGCTGAGATTCCACGAGAACGTTGGATGACTGCCGTCAGAATGCAGTTGACGGACAATACTCATCACTGGTGGCTATCTGAAGAGACACGGCTCGGACCAGACCGAGTCACTTGGGAAGAATTTTTTAGACTCTTTCAGGAGATGTACATTCCAGCCATCGTTCGATCAAAACTTTGGGACAAGTTCAATCACCTCACTCAGGACAATCTGACAGTGGAAGAGTATAACTCAGAGTTCATTCGTCTAAGTCGCTTCGCCCCAACCTTGATTTCGACAGAAGAAGAGAAGGCTGAAAAGTTCTTCGACGGACTAAATATTGAGCTACAAAAACTAATTGGATCCGTTGCTCCTACATCTTACTCGGACGTCCTTGCTGCAGCACAATGCATGGAGCGCGTCATCAGGAGAGAGACCAGTCTGAAGAGGTCATCCACATCAGCACCAGCCGGAGCACCACAAGAAGAAGTTGCAAAAAAACTTCACAGTCACCAGCCACCAGAAGCATCTCCACAGGCAATACCCGTCTGTCCATATTATCGCAAGCGAGGCCATAAAGAGATCGAGTGCAGACGAAAAAGGAGATTATGTTTAGTTTGCGGATCCAGTCAGCATTTAGTGAAGGAATGTCCTGAGCGTAGAGAAGTAGCATCAACGGTAAACCAACAAGCGTTACCAGTACCGAGGCCAACCTATCCAGCGTTAGGAGCACCACAAACGGAAGTTCAAGAAGTCCTACCACCAGCTCCAGGAGGATATCAGCCGAGGCCACCTTTGATACCCCAGGCACTACTCTTCCAACAGGCTCAGCAGCAGCAGAGGAATCGACTGCAAGGACGCGGACAAGCTCTGACGATGACCTTGGAGAACGTGCAGAATCATGGAGTAGCTAATGCGAGTAAGTGATTCGTAGTTATCTCGTTCCTAGTAGTTCGTGCCTGCTGGTTCGTGACCCTAGACCTCACCTGACCATTTTTAACTTGCTAATAATAGATAACCTAGTGATAACGTAGAATGTTTTATAATTGTTAAACCTGATATGTTTTAAAGGATAACTTGGTTTTCTAAAACTGTAATTTTTCTAGATTTTCTACAGTTGGAAAATTTCATAACATGCTTAGGGAAATAATTTTTTCTAGGTGTTACTCTCAACCTTGATTCTCCTTGATTTTGATGTGCTTCGAACAATATTTGTAACCATGTCATCTTTGTTGACCGGTTATTCTTTGATTGCGAGGACGCAATCCTCTTAAGGGGGGTAGATTGTAAATTCCCTGATTTTTAAGATTTTCAAAACTGGATTTTTTAGAATTATCCGGAAATTTTCGAGAATTTTTACTAATTAAAAACAAGGGTATTTTGGCATTAAATAAAACTAAATATTTTTAAAATATAATAAAATATTATGAAAATAATATTTTTGGGTGTAAAATAAAATACTAGACTTAGGATAATTTTTTGGGAATTTATTGGACCCCAAAAACATTTTTAAAAGCCAAAAAACTATTTCTAATTAAAATCCAAGATGAACCGGGCTGAACCGGGTTCAAACCGGCCTGAACCGGCCTGAACCCGGTCCAGATGAACCAGCTGAACCGGACCGACCGCCCTAGCGGGTCGGGTCCGTCCGACCGAACCCGTCCGCCCAAACCCGGATCCGCTAGCCCGACCCTCTCTCTCCCCGACCCTCTCTTTCCCCTACCGTCCGGCGTGGCTCGGCCTCCCTGAGCTGCCGTCTCCTCCGCTCCCGCAACGCCCGCCGACTGCTCCGCTCCTCCGCCGCACCGGCCGACTCACCAGCTCCCTTCATCCTCTCTATTTAAACCCGAAGCTTCTCCCCCGCCTAAACCCTAAGAGCCCCTGCGCCGCCCGACTCCGGCCACCCTCCGTCCAGAACCCTCCTTCCTCTCCAGCGCCGGCCGACCCACCTCAGTCTTCCGAGATCGAGCCCTCCGTCCTCCTCGCCGTGCAGTCCCCGCTCAGCCTCGATGCCACTGCCCTAGCCCTCTGTCTAACACCGTCCCAGCAGCCACCGATCCGCCCGACGCCGCTCCGCCCGACGCCGCCGTGTCCAGCCCCGCGTCCCCCAGCCGCCTCCGCCGCTCCGGCGGCTTCCCCCGACAGCACCCCGAGCAGCAGCAGCTAAGGGCCAGTAGCTCCGGCCGCCCCTAGCCCTTTGTCGAACACCGTCCCAGCCGACTCCGGTCAGCCCCCGACGTCGCCTCCCTCCGTCCGAGAGCCGCCCGCCTCGCCGCCAACCTCCAACGACCCCGGCCCTAGCCGCAGCACCGCTAAGCTCCGGCCAGCAGCCTGAATCTCTAAACCCTAGGGCGGACACAGCCCTGACACAGGGCACAGTGTCCTTGGGTCGTGTCGGACACGAGAAAATTCTAGTTTCTGGAGCCCTGTTCAGGTACTCTTTTCTTCCTCCTCGTAGCTCTGTTTCTCGTTCCGTCAGTTGTGTTGCGTAGCCTGCATGACCCCCTCGGTGCCCGTGCAACCCGCTCGGTGCATCGCTGTCACGCTCCAGTCCCAAAATGCCGAGGGACTGAGCACGTGAGCAATGGCCAGCAGCACGCACCGATGGACAATCCAATTTAATGGATCCATCAGGGCATGCTTAAGCTGTAGTCTAACAGGAATTAGAGCAATTGTTACGGGTCACAGGTTATTCTAATCTCATCCACAACAGATAATCACAGATAAAGACAGAGTAATGCAAACAGAATAAATAAGCTGATCTCAATAAATATCTCGGGAAACAATCCGAGAATATGTCTGGTACAACAGATACAAATAGACAGGAAATAAACAACTGGAAATAGAAATAACTGACTACATACGGCCAATGCTCAGGAGAAGTCCTCTGGTGCGAGATCGTCTTCAGGTCCTGGTACAGCTCCTGGAAGTGCTCTGGTACGGGGTATCTCTGGATGGATCTCCTCAGCTATACCTGGGGACATAGTCCATTCCAGGTCCTCAGGGGACATAACAAGGTACAGATAATACAAGCCAAAATATAAGCAGTGCAGGAAATAAATGTAACAGCAGGGTAAACTATGTAACCAGCTAAGTGATAAATGCAAGTTGAGAGCATCACTAGAACTCAGGCTGAAGCTGCTACAAGCTCTATATCGGGGAGCCGGTAGCAGTGATATCATGTAGTTGTCTAGCTCAATGGGAGACTACGACGCCGGCATAATATAAAATCAACCTGTAGCCTGTGTAACTCTCCCCACCCAATGTAATCACGCATATCATGACCATAACGTCTCATGTCCATGTCAAGCGGGATCATAGCTAATGCAACAAGTCATAAAGTATCTGGGAACATGTGTCAATGTCAAGTCCTGCATCCTATACAGAATCACCATGAATGTCTCAGGAAGACTCTGTCTCATGAATAGTGTCAAGTGTCCTGGGTTCTGGAGTACTTGATAAGATAAGTACGAGAATTATCGGGTCTAGATATCCATCTCTGTGTGACGTTACACAACTCCGCGTACGGAGTTGGCACCCGACTGGTAATCGGACGCTAAGTACGCCACTCGGTCCTGGGTTTTAACAGTTAAACAGGTTTATATGCATTTAAACAAGAATTCAGGCCAGTTCTATAACAAGAGTTACTACAATTTGGCAAGCTTTACTTGCCCACCAATGGATAAACAGGTCAAGGAAAAATAAGTAGCAAGCTGCAGGGTTTGGCAAGGTACACTTGCCTGTGGTTCCGGCTATGTTTGCGATTCTGACTCCAGCTGGATTTGCAGGCGGTACTCCGGTTGCTGAAACAAACATCACCATCAGATCCAGAAAATATCAATCAGCTAGAAACGCCTATCCTTGAGTCCAATTTGAAGACAAGGACAAAAATGACAGTTTTGGGCCAAAACGGGGTCCACCGGTGGACCCGCTTTGCACCGAAAAATGCGTCAGGGTCAAAGGTCTCCAAATTCACCAAACTCAGTGTTAACTGGTTAGAAACGCTGATACGAACCCAACAGAACTTTCAGAATTGAATTTCGATGAGCCGATCACAAAATCGCCCGTCGAGCGGGACCTGTGGGGCCCACGATACGCTATTTCGTCAACGTTCTCAGAATCGAACAAAACTTGACCCACAGGACCAGCGTATTACTACGAGTCTGATGGCGCAAGTTTTGTCTCGATCCGACGTGTGTACACAAAGTTAGGGCGCGTTCCAGAAAATACGGATACGGAACGATGTCCGCGGATACGCGTTGATCCCGGTGTGCACACACACCCGAATCAGCTTCTGTGAAATCCCACACGTCCATATCGACGAAGCGCACGTATCTGTGAAGACCGCACGCGACCAAGTCGTCCCGTTTGGTGGGGCGTACTCAGTTCCAGGGTGAAACAGGGTCTAGTTTTTTCCTGTTTTTGGATCGCGGTGTGCGATCACCACAGGACGCGATGCCCCGAGCGGTTTATCCGGGCACTGAGAGGGTCGTACAGGCTTCGCAACGTAATTTGCGGAATCAAAATCGGAGCTACGAGGTGAAAGTTACAAGTACCTGAAGGGGACCCGAAAATCGGGGTCGAACCGTGTCCGACACGTGTCTGACACGTGTCGGATTCGAGAATCGAATCTAGGGTTAGGGTTAGGGCTTCCGGCGGATCTCAGGCGGTGGGGCGGCCGGCCGGAGGCGTTGGGGGCTCGGGGGCGCGGGGCGGCGTCGCCGGGGACGGCTCAGGCGGATGAGCGGCGGAGGCGGGGTAGGCTGGAGCCGGAGGCGGCGGCTCGGGGCTGCTGTGGTTCAGAGGCGGGTCGGCCGGCGGAGTAGAGGAGGAGGAAGAAGAGGGAGGAGGCTGTGCGGACGGAGGCGGTGGCTGGGGCGGGCAGCGCGGCACTGGCGGGGCGAGGCCACGGCGGGTGCAGCGGGGTTTTATAGAGGGCTGGGGGAGGAGGTTGCCGGGTCTGGCGGAGGCGCGTGGTGGTGGGGGTCGTGGTGGTGGAGCGGCGGGGGAGGCGCCGGAAGCGGAGCGGCCACGGAGGGGAAGACGACCGGGTTCGAGGGGAGAGGGGAAGCCGGGTCGGGTGCGGGCGGTCCGGGTCTGTCCGACCCGACCCGACCCGCTAGCAGCGCGGGCTGGGCCGTGGGCCGGGCTGGGTGAATGGGCCGGGTTGGTTTTTAAAAATAAATAATAATATTAATAATATTAATAATCAGTAAAATAAATAAATAAATAAATAAATTTTAGGTGTTTTAAAATAGGTCCGGGGTCCAATAAATTCCAGAAAAATTGTCCTAAGTCCAGTTTTTCATTTTACATCCAAAAATATTATTTTCATAATATTTTAATATTGTTTAAGATCAATTAAAAATCATTTAATAATAAACCTCTGTGTTTAAATTACAGAAAATTCCAGAAAATTGTGAAAAATCCAGTTTTTTTAAAATTTTAAAAAATCAGGGGGTTTACAATCTACCCCCCTTAAGAGGATTGCGTCCTCGCAATCAAAGAATAACCGATCAACAGAGATGACGTGGTCGCAAGCATCGTTTGAAAACACATCACAAGATACTTCAGGGAAATACCGTTTTCCTAACAATGAAAGTTACGCACTTTCAGAGAAATCTAGTTAACGCAAGAAAATTACAACTTTTATGAAAGCCAGGTTATTGTTAACAAGTTGCAAATTACTAGGTTGGGGCTGAGGTCACGAACCAAAAGGCACGAACTAAACAACACTAAAAACGGATAACTACGAATCACTTACGCGCATCAGCTACTCCACGAGTCGGCGCGTTCTCCACGGTCATCGTCAGGGCTTGCTCGCGTCCTTGCAGTCAATTTTTCTGCTATTGAGCCTGCTGGAAGAGTAGTTCCTGGGGTATCAAGGGTAGCCTCGGCTGGTACCCTCCTAGAGCTGGTGGTAGGACTTCTCGAACTTCTGTTTGTGGTACTTCCAATGCTGGAGAGGCTGACCTCGGTACTGGTAACGCTCGTTGGTTTACCCTTGGTGCTCCTTCCCGACGCTCAGGGCATTCCCTCAGTAAATGCTGACTGGATCCGCAAGCCAAACATAATCTCATTTTCTGTCTGCACTTGTTCTCTATATGACCTCGCCTGTGATAATATGGGCAAACAGGTATTGCCTGTGGAGATGCTTCTGGTGGCTGGTGTACGTGAGGTCTTTTTGCAGCTTCTTCCTGTGGTGCTGAAGTGGAAGTCCGTTTCAGACTAGTCTCTCTCCTGAGGACGCGCTCAATGTGTCATGCTGCAGCGAGGACGTCCGAATACGAAGTAGGTGCAACGGATCCAATTAGTTTCTGTAGCTCAATGTTTAGTCCGTCGAAGAATTTCTCAGCCTTCTCTTCTTCTGTCGGGATCAATGTTGGAGCGAAGCGACTTAGACGAATGAACTCAGCGTTGTACTCTTCCACCGTCTTAGTATCCTGAGTGAGGTGATTAAACTTGCCCCGAAGTTCTGATCGAGCGATAGCTGGAATGTATATCTTCTGAAAGAGTCTAGAGAACTCTTCCCAAGTGACTCGGTCTGGTCTGAGCCGGGTCTCCTCGGATAGCCACCAGTGATGTGCATTATCCGTCAACTGCATTCTGACGGCAGTCATCCAACGTTCCTTTGGAAGCTCAGCTGCTTCTAATTGATGTTGAGTGTTGGTGAGCCACTCATGAACTTCAGTGGGCTCTTCCTTGCCTGAGAATGTACGGGGCTTCAGCTGGCGGAAGTCGGTGATAGAGCCCGTCGTTGGCCGTCGAGTTGGTAGGTTGGCCTGCTCCAGTGCAGTTATTAGGCTGCGACTCAAAGCCTCTTGTTGAGCTTACATTATTGCATGGACCATTGAAAACATCTGCTGTCCGTCCATGGCCTGCCCTGGTGGAATTACGGGCATTGATGGAGTAACTGGCGTCGTTGGTGGAATGTTATCTTGCTGGATTCTCGTGGCATGTTGTTGAGCTGACTGTCCTTTATCCACTGGTGTTACTTCATCTTCGTTGGTTACCTCAGTAACTCGTGGTGACGTTATAGGAGTCTCATCGTTTCCTCGTGAATCCATAACCCTGCAACCAAAATAAACAATAAGAGGCGCACAGGAATCAAGGCAGGATGCAAGTCAAGGAATTAATTCGAAGTCGATATGGATATCAGGAACGTTTCAAGCAAGTGGATGAGATCCTAAAAACTTATCCTATCTTATTGCAGGCCTGTTCGGTCCCTAAGTTGAAATCGAACAATTTAGTCGTAGACCTGCATGGGCCACCACAAAAACTATGTCACGCCCCAGTCCCAAAATATCGAGGGACTGAGCACGTGAGCAATGGCCAGCAGCACGCACCGATGGACAACCCAATTTAATGGATCCATCAGGGCATGCTTAAGCTGTAGTCTAACAGGAATTAGAGCAATTGTTACGGGTCACAGGTTATTCTAATCTCATCCACAACAGATAATCACAGATAAAGACAGAGTAATGCAAACAGAATAAATAAGCTGATCTCAATAAATATCTCGGGAAACAATCCGAGAATATGTCTGGTACAACAGATACAAATAGACAGAAAATAAACAACTGAAAATAGAAATAACTGACTACATACGGCCAATGCTCAGGAGAAGTCCTCTGGTGCGAGATCGTCTTCAGGTCCTGGTACAGCTCCTGGAAGTGCTCTGGTACGGGGTATCTCTGGATGGATCTCCTCAGCTATACCTGGGGACATAGTCCATTCCAGGTCCTCAGGGGACATAACAAGGTACAGATAATACAAGCCAAAATATAAGCAGTGCAGGAAATAAATGTAACAGCAGGTTAAACTATGTAACCAGCTAAGTGATAAATGCAAGTTGAGAGCATCACTAGAACTCAGGCTGAAGCTGCTACAAGCTCTGTATCGGGGAGCCGGTAGCAGTGATATCATGTAGTTGTCTAGCTCAATGGGAGACTACGACGCCGGCATAATATAAAATCAACCTGTAGCCTGTGTAACTCTCCCCACCCAATATAATCACGTATATCATGACCATAACGTCTCATGTCCATGTCAAGCGGGATCATAGCTAATGCAACAAGTCATAAAGTATCTAGGAACATGTGTCAATGTCAAGTCCTGCATCCTATACAGAATCACCATGAATGTCTCAGGAAGACTCTGTCTCATGAATAGTGTCAAGTGTCCTGGGTTCTGGAGTACTTGATAAGATAAGTACGAGAATTATCGGGTCTCGATATCCATCTCTATGTGACGTTACACAACTCCGCGTACGGAGTTGGCACCCGACTGGTAATCGGACGCTAAGTACGCCACTCGGTCCTGGGTTTTAACAGTTAAACAGGTTTATATGCATTTAAACAAGAATTCAGGCCAGTTCTATAACAAGAGTTACTATAATTTGGCAAGCTTTATTTGCCCACCGATGGATAAACAGGTCAAGGAAAAATAAGTAGCAAGCTGCTGGGTTTGGCAAGGTACACTTGCCTGTGGTTCCGGCTATGTTTGCGATTCTGACTCCAGCTGGATTTGCATTCGGTACTCCGATTGCTGAAACAAACATCACCATTAGATCCAGAAAATATCAATCAGCTAAAAACGCCTATCCTTGAGTCCAATTTGGAGACAAGGACAAAAACGGCAGTTTTGGACCAAAACGGGGTCCACCGGTGGGCCCGCTTTGCACCGAAAAACGCGTCAGGGTCAAAGGTCTCCAAATTCACCAAACTCAGTGTCAACAGATCAGAAACGCTGATACGAACCCAACGGAACTTTCAGAATTGAATTCCGATGAGCCGATCACAAAATCGCCCGTCGAGCGGGGCCTGTGGGGCCCACGACACGCGATTTTGTCAACGTTCTCAGAATCGAACCAAACTTGACCCACAGGACCAGCGTATTGCTATGAGTCCGATGGTGCAAGTTTTGTCTCGATCCGACGTGTGTACACAAAGTTAGGGCGCGTTCCAGAAAGTACGGATACTGGGCGATGTCCGCGGATACGCGTTGATCCCGGTGTGCACGCACACCCGAATCAGCTTCTGCGAAATCCCACACGTCCGTATTGACGACGCGCACGTATCTGTGAAGACCGCACGTGACCAAGTTATCCCGTTTGGCGGGGCGTACTCAGTTCCGGGGTGAAACATGGTCTGGTTTTTTCCTGTTTTTGGATCGCGGTGTGCGATCACCACAGGACCCGATGCCCCGAGCGGTTTGTCCGGGCACTGAGAGGGTCGTACAGGCTTCGCAACGCAATTTGCAGAATCAAAATCGGAGCTACGAGGTGAAAGTTATAAGTACCTGAAGGGGACCCAAAAACTGGGGTCGAACCGTGTCCGACACGTGTCTGACACGTGTCGGATTCGAGAATCGAATCTAGGGTTAGGGTTAGGGCTTCCGGCGGATCTCAGGCGGTGGGGCGGCCGGCCGGAGGCGCTGGGGGCTCGGGGGCGCGGGGCGGCGTCGCCGGGGACGGCTCAGGCGGATGAGCGGCGGAGGCGGGGTAGGCTGGAGCCGGAGGCGGCGGCTCGGGGCTGCTGTGGTTCGGAGGCGGGTCGGCCGGCGGAGTAGAGGAGGAGGAAGAAGAGGGAGGAGGCTGTGCGGACGGAGGCGGTGGCTGGGGCGGGCAGCGCGGCACTGGCGGGGCGAGGCCACAGCGGGTGCAGCGGGGTTTTATAGAGGGCTGGGGGAGGAGGTTGCCGGGTCTGGCGGAGGCGCGTGGTGGTGGGGGTCGTGGTGGTGGAGCGGCGGGGGAGGCGCCGGAAGCGGAGCGGCCACGGAGGGGAAGACGACCGGGTTCGAGGGGAGAGGGGAAGCCGGGTCGGGTTCGGGCGGTCCGGGTCTGGCCGACCCGACCCGCTAGCAGCGCGGGCTGGGCCGTGGGCCGGGCTGGGTGAATGGGCCGGGTTAGTTTTTAAAAATAAATAATAATATTAATAATCAGTAAAATAAATAAATAAATAAATAAATTTTAGGTGTTTTAAAATAGGTCCGGGGTCCAATAAATTTCAGAAAAATTGCCCTAAGTCCAGTTTTTCATTTTACATCCAAAAATATTATTTTCATAATATTTAATATTGTTTAAGATCAATTAAAAATTATTTAATAATAAACCTCTGTGTTTAAATTACAGAAAATTTCCAGAAAATTCCAGAAAATTGTGAAAAATCTAGTTTTTTTAAAATTTTGAAAAATCAGGGGGTTTACAATCGCGTCCTGTGGTGATCGTGAACCGCGATCCAAAAACAGGAAAAACAACGCCCTGTTTCACCCCGGAACTGAGTGCGCCCCGCCAAACGGGACAACTTGGTCGCGTGCGGTCTTCACAGATACGTGCGCGTCATTGATACGGACGTGCAGGATTTCGCAGAAGCTGATTCGGATGTGCGTGCACACCAGAATCAGTGCGTATTCGCGGACAACGTCCCGTATCCGACTTTTCTGTATCTCGTTGTAACTTAGTGTATACACGTCGGATCGAGATGAAACTTACGCCATCGGACTCGTAGCAATATGTTGGTCCTGTGAGCCAAGTTTGGTTCGATTCTGAGAATGTTGACAAAATCGCGTGTCGTGGGCCCCACAGGCTCCACTTGCCGGGCAATTTTGTGACCAGCTCATCGGAATCCAATTCTGGAAGTTTCGTTGGGTTTGTATCATCGTTCCTGACCTGTTGATACTAAGTTTGGCGAATTTGGAGACCTTTGTCCCTGACACATTTTTGGGTGCAAAGCGGGCCCACATGTGGACCCCGTTTTGACCCAAAATTGTCATTTTTTGCCCTTGTCTCCAAATTGGACTCAATGACAGACATTTCTAGCTGATTGATATTTTTTGGATCTGATGGTAATGTTTGTTTCAGCAACCGGAGTAGTCCCTGCAATTTTCCCTGAAGTCAGAGCTACAATTAGAGCCGAAATCCCAGGCAAGTGTACCTTGCCAAATTCTGCAGTTTTTGCTATTTAATTCTTTGACATATAAACTTGTGGTACATGCTTGACCTAGGACCGTGTGACTTACTTAGCGTCCGATTACAGTCGGGTGCCAACACCGTACGCGGTGTTGTGTAAAGTCATCTAGAGATGGATACCGAGACCCTATACTTCTCGTACTTGCCTTATCAAGTACTTTATACCCAGGAAACCTGACACTATTCATGATACAGAATCGTCCTAAGACATTCATGGTGATTCTGTATAGGATACAGTTTTCATGACTTGTTCCTTTGCTTAGATATTATATGATTGGATGCATTAGTTATGATCCTGTATGGCATGGACATGAGACGTCGGGGACATGAGATGCATGATTACATTGGGTGGGAAGAGTCACACAAGCTACAGGTTGATTATATATATTATGCCGGCGTCTTAGTCTCACTACGAGCTAGACAACCACATGATATCACTGCTACCGGCTCCCCGACATAGAGCTTGTAGTGGTTTCAGCCTGAGTTCTAGTGCTGCTCTTATCTTGCATATCACTTAGATGGTTATATAGTTTACCCTATTTATTTCATTATCTGCTGCACTATATTTATTTTGGCATGAGCTTTCTTGTACCTTGCTATGTCCCTGAGGACCTGGATCCGGATTATGTCCCCAGGTTTAGTAGACGAGATCGATTCCGAGGTATACAGAACAGGAGCTTTAGCAGGAGCAGAAGCAGGAACAGGAGCAGGCACTGGAGCAGTACCAGATCCAGCAGTCGAGTGACTTCTACGGTATCTTCTAAGTATATACTATTTTCATACTCAGTATTGTTGTTGATATCTTTATTTCTGGATCTTGAACAATTGTAAACAGACTTGATTATTGGGTTTGTTCCCGATTTATATACTTGTGATTTAATGATGATGTATATATTTCTTTTTCTTTGATTTTGATATATTTTTTCTGTGGATGAGAATAGTATACCCTGACTGTTGTATTACAGCTTAAGTACGCCCCGATGGATCCATTAAATTGGATTTGTCCATCGGTGTGTGCTGCTGGCCATTATCACGCGTCCAGTCCCTCGGTATTTTGGGACTGGGGCGTGACAAAAATCCTCGGCGATCACCTCGTCTTCTGGTTCTGGAACTGCTCCAATGTATGCTCCTATCCCATACACCTCGGGGTAGATCTCGTCTGCTAAACCTGGGGACATAATCCGGATCCAGGTCCTCAGGGGACAGCAAGGTACAAGAATAACTCATGCCAAAAATAAATGCGGTGCAATAATAAATGAATCAATAGGATAAACTATATAACCAGATATGTGAAATGCAAGTGAGAGCATCACTAGACTTAGGCTGAGACTACTACAAGCTCTGTGTCGGAGAGCCGGTAGCAGTTATACTATGTAGTTATACTATATAGTTTACTATGTAGTGGACCTACGACACCATATATAAAATCAGCCTGTAGCCTGTGTGTCTCTCCCCACCCAATGTAATCATACGTCTCATGTCCATGATGTCTCATGTCCATATCACGCAAGATCATATCTAATGCAGCAAGTCATATGATAGCTATGAACATAAAGTCTATGTCACAAATCCTGTGGCCTATACAGAATCACCATGAATATCTCAGAAAGATTCTGTCTCATGAACAATGTCAGGTGTCATATGGTATGACGTACTTGATGTTGCAAGCACGAGAATGTATAGTGTCTCGATATCCATGTCTAGGTGACGTTACACAACTCCGCGTACGGTGTTGACACATGAATCTTGTTCAGACGTTAAGTAATGTCACACGGTCCTAGGTTGAACATATATATCAAATAAATAAGGCATATATTTTCTTAGAAAAGTTATAAGTTCATTGATGTAATTTTATTTTTAATACATAAATTTCTCATATAACCTAGCAGTACAAGAATTTTATTCTCTGCCTCTTGCCATCCCATCATAATTCCTACGAGGCCTTGGCCTAAGACCGAGTCTATTTCTTCTTGCTACTGTATCCTCGAGTCTCTCCCCTGGCAATGATGCCCATGGGTCAAATTTATTAGTCTCATATGTTTGCACCGGTGCTGTTGGAGTCACAGATAACTGAGTAGCTGTATCAAACTGGGGTGCATCAAATATAGAAGTGGTCATCTGCATGTAATAATCCCAATAGTCACCACCAGGCTATGAAGTCCCCTCGTCCGCCTCTCGGTCCATCTGTGGGGTACGTGCCTGTGACGTCCCCTCGCCCGCCCACTGATAAGTGCCCTGGCCCGCCCACTGGGAAGTGCCCTGACCAACCCACTGGGAAGTGCCCTGGTTAGCCTGTTGGGAAGTGCCCTGGTCAACCTGTTAGAAACTGTCCTGCTCAGCCTGCTGAGGGACCTCGTCATCTTGCTGAGGCGGGCTATCCATATGCCAAACATGAGGATACTTTCTACGCGGACGTGCTTGTCGTCGGCTAACTAAGCCTTGAGGATAATCCGGTGGAATATGTAACGGAGGGTTGGGTGGAGTCGGAAATACTTGCACATCATCCAAAAATGATCTTACTACTATGCTCAACGAGTCTCTCACTGGATGATTTTCATATGCTATATTCAAATTTGGAAGCAAAAATATTAAGTAGAATCTAATTAATTCATAATAAAAAAACTATAGAGACAAATATTTTTATCAATAAAATACGTACCTTCTCAATTACACGTTGATACCATTCACGATAACTAGCATCATCAACGGCCCGATGTTGGAATCTCAACTCCTCATATTGGTACGATCGGTTACTGATAAGAGGAGCTCCCCACCAAGATCTATAGTCTATATGACCTAATGCTACACCATTTAAACAAGTATGAGCGTTTGATTTCATATAATTTTAAAAAAATTATTTTGTTCAACTTTTTAAATAACTTACCCTCATCTATAGAGTCCATTAGTTGAGACGTCTGTACCGCGGGCTGTGTCTCCAATCTAAAATTCTACTGTGGAATCATTTTGCTTGCTCTTTTAGTTGTACTCCTTTTACTACGGTTTAAACATGGTGGCTCATCGGGAATCTTTTGCTTCACCCAGAATTGTCGCATAACGCGATCAGCTGGATGATACATAATTTTACCGTCGAATTTTAGAAAACAATTATGGACACTAAGGTCATAGGCTGTTGTTTGTATTTTAGTAGAATTATGCTCAATCCGGTACGGACAGTATGTCACCTATTTTATGACAAAAAATTATAAGATAATGGTTATAATGGCTTTATAAAACAATAATAGAGATATTTTACCTCGTTATACTTCAATGTATCAAATTCGACCCGGTATAAAGATATAACCATATGCTCACAGTGTACTGGATCTGCTGCATCCGCAGTCCACCGTAAAGCTGACGGAAAGACACCAACGTCGGTATTAATGCGGGAGACTGGCCTACCAATGTAAAAGTAGTCGTAGGACCAAACCTAGAAAATACGACCATATGATATAAGTGCATCTATTTTCAATGTAAATGGAATAAGTAAAACTTTTCATAGATATAAGTGCACATATTTTTATACCTGTATTAATGTCGCACAACGACTTAGATTTACCTTCATTGCATTCATGTCTTCAAATTATACAAAATCTGTCATAGAACTATATAAATATGCCAACACTGACGCTCCCCAAGCGTGGCGCGTATGTGCGGTCAGGTCTACCAAAAAAGGTAAAAAAACATAAATCAACTAAATTGGATGAGTCTGAAAACAATATTCCGTTTAATAAACCTAGCAAGTAGGCTCTGGTGCAATCAATGACCTAAACAAATGATAAAAAAATTATATGCGTTAAATTTAATTAAAAATATACTACGTAAATAATAACATATGTTGCAAAAAAAAGCATACTTACCCGATCCTTATCAACTGAGATAACTTGATCACCAATACGATCTAGGTGCAAAAAGTTATGACGGAGCCACGCAAACGTCATAAGATTTTTACTACGTTTATTACGCGGCGCCTCCACACCTAGGTACTTCGTAATCATAGTGTCTCCGGAAATTAATTTATCAAATATAATAGGTTCACCCGTAATAGGTAAACCTAAAATATTTGCCACATCTACTAGAATAATACTCATCTCTCCGAATGGTAGCTGAAAGGTATTTCGTCTGGGCCACCAACGCTCAACTAAACTGAAGATTAAGTCTCTATCGTGTTGCATAAAATGTATCTTGTCAACATAATAAATGCCAAATATTTTTAACAGTGCCACCTGGTGGTCGATCAACCTCCAATACCCAAGTCTGTTATCGCGATGCCACGAGGCATGCTCTCGGTACCGTTCATTATTAGTATAATCGTATTGCTATATATAAAAAATATAGACGATGTTATTAGTAGACATGTACAAAATATCATTCATATTTATTTACACAATTATATTTTATTGTACCTTCCCATAAAATACCAAACTAGATATATGTCACGACCCGCACCCTGATATTCTGTCACGAGTACGTGGTTACGCCCAGCCTACGCCGCAGAATCGGTGGTAGATCGCTGTCTGGGTCATTTCTAACTATCTAACATCTCAACAATATAATATGGTACCTGTCAATCATCTCAAATCCAATCGGAGGAGCAATATGGTATCACACAAATATATCAATCTCAATCACAAAACCAAATAAGGAGAAAATAATGCATGAATGAAAATAGCGAAGGGAAGAAAGATACAATCCACAATATGAAATAATAGTACATCTGTGAATCCCCTCAATATAAAAGTCTAATACAAAAACTAAACAAAACTAGACCTCCTCGGTCACTGGTACTATGTCCTCTGGCTCTAGGAGAGTGTCCTCTAAAGTCTCACCCTCCTGAGGTCCGTAATGCGTGGGACACAGCTCCTCTAGCCAATCATCTGAAAAAATATATCCAATCAGGATTGGAGCGAAGTACATACCTCTGAAAGCAGTTCCAATAACATAATCGAGCATATATAGCAAGCAATAGAAAAAGATACAAGATGCACAAGTAGAAAGATTATACAATACAAGTGAACAGGCAATAGGCACAATAAAGCTGGAAGTAAATACAAGAATAACTGCAAGTAGAGAACAAGAAATACTAACTATGTGTTTTAGAGTGCGAGTTCGTTATGTGATCGGCTTAGGTTGCACATGAGGTATAAAGGTAACTCCATTATACGTGAGGTGTATAATCGACATGCACATGAGATCAAGAGGGCTTTGATCACATAACCAACTCCTACCCCCCCTCCCCAACCAATACTCATGGATCCAATCACGACACGTTACGTACATGATCACGATAGTCACACTAGCACACAAAATAGTGGATGTACAAGAAGCACATAAAAGTCAATACCCGATGCACACGATAAAATACATGTCATTAGGTACCTGTTGCATACGGTAGGGGATAACACCTCCTAACGGGATCCATATAGCACTAGTCCGTGAAATTACTGTGTCGGAAATCAATGTATACTAATCTAGAATATGCATATATACAATATTATGAATTGAAAACAAACAGAGAAATGTACTCGCCTGAAGTCCTGAGCAAAGTGTGTCTCTCGATGCCCAAGCTGGTGTCCCCCATATCATGTCAGGTACATAACTGTTCTGATATGAACATGCATATAGGAATTTACCAAAATAAGATTTCAATCCACAACTGCCTTGGCAACTCCCTTTTAAAATTTTTTAATCCCTTTGAATCCCGTACTTGTATTATATCACCTCCTCCTTGAACTCTTTATTGTTGTTTTCCGACTTCCCCTATTTCGAAAAGACG
Source organism: Iris macrosiphon (assembly GCA_036927795.1). Taxonomy (NCBI): domain Eukaryota; kingdom Viridiplantae; phylum Streptophyta; class Magnoliopsida; order Asparagales; family Iridaceae; genus Iris; species Iris macrosiphon. The sequence goes on from JAYESA010000009.1 coordinate 59,051,330, forward strand.
AACGTTCGTGCTTAGTATAAGTTTGATACACGAATAGTACTAGATATACCCCATAGGCCAAGCACTCATGATGACAAACAAGAGAGCGCGGCCACAGGAAGCTGTAGATACAGGTACGACCTTAGTTATATATGTCATTACATACTCATGACCCCCTTTATGACATAAAATCTTAGGTGCATAGTAGACGTAGAATTATATAGGTGTTGGTTTAGCAGTTATGAGGATATACTGATATTTTATCCAGATAGCATACACGCGATGCTAATAGATGACGCGAGTAGCAGTAGTAGTATTCTTTTTCTATCACCATCTCGCCCCCTTGGGTGGCTCATCTTCTCTTCTCTATCCATTCATTATCTCATGCTTAATTCTCCCTATCGTAGTTACGTCTTTTTCGTGCCAACATAAATTATTGGCCTACTTCGATCCCATCCTTAGTTTTGTTAGTTAAAACATAAATAATTTAGTAGATGATTAATAACTAAAGGATGAGTTCTTAATAATAACCCTTATGTATATGACCTATAGCAATATTTGTATCCTCTTATTATTTTAAAAACTATGTATAGCATCCCTTAGGCTAATAGGAATTTGTTAGACTGTTTGAACTAGTTTATACTTTTAATAGTTTTATAAGTTAGTCAAGACTTTAACTGTTGCCCAAAAACTTAGACTATGCCTAAGAAAGAATTGAAGGCACTTGTTACGAACTGACAACTATGACAAATCGTTGGCAAAGTAGCGACAACTGCAGCTAGACCGTTGTAGTAAAGTAGTCGAAGTATTTGCAGACATATTGGTTAGGTGGCATGACAGTATTAGACTACGATACTTGACGGTTACAAAAAAAATCATGGTTGTGAGATTCAAGACAAGTACCCCAAAATTCTCGACCCAATAAATATATTCGTCTTACAACTTAGACAATAGTCTCAAGAGACTTTGACTACTAATAGAATTCTTGTAAGTTGGGTAGTGTAGATGAGTTAAAAATAGAATAGTGTATGGACAATAAATGAGAAAGTGTTAGAATGACATACCATGACTTTTAAGAAGCACTGTTATATAGCAATGAAGTATAATAGCTATAGTGATTATTATGAATATGGGTTAGTGTCAATTTCGATGACGAAATTTTGGTAAGTTGGGTAGATTGTAAACTCCCTCACCAAAAATAGATTTTTTGTGTGTATTTTATATTATTATATTTATTATAGATATTAAATTACTTTAGAGTATTCTCTTAGTTAATTAGAAAATAAATTTCTTAGTATATTTACTTATGTAAATATTTATTTAGAATCATTTTTAAGCTATTTTAGATTTTTAGAGATTTTTTAGAATTTTTGGTAATTAAAACATAGGGAACGTAAATTTCTAGGACTTCTATGATTTAATTTGAGACCATACTTGCATGTTATTCCTACCAAATATTTATTTTAGTTTAAAATATTTAATTATATTTTTCTGTAATTTATTTAGAATTTTAAGAAATTTATTTAGATTTTTAAAATTAATTAGGATTTATTTGGTTATATATAGTCTTAATATTAGATAGATGTTAATTTAGTATTAATAGATATTAATAAGATTACATATAAATTATTTGTATTATCTTTAATTCTATTTAAGATTATAAATTATTGAGATAAACTTAAACTCTATTTTTAAATTAATTCAAATCCTGAGCCTACTAGGAAAGCAACTTCATGCATATCCTATCCTTATTTAAATTCATCATAATCCTATCCAAATTAACCAATCCTAGTCGTATTTAATTAAGTAGTATCCACCATTATAAATACCTCATCCTTCATATTTTTCTTCCCCAAATTCACCTCTTTTTTGTCCAAAAAGAGTTAAAATTCGTCATAAATTCAGCCTCATTTTCTACTATGTTATGACGACTTAAAAGACGATATCTCCTAGCTCCGGACTCCAAACGCGCTCCAGTTTTTTTGTTAGAACCATATCAAGGTTAGTTTTCTGAATATATAAATTATTTTAATAATTTGAGAACTTATTTTTTCAGAAAATTCTAAAAGTGCCTGCTGTCCGAAATCAGACGCGTTTTGGTATTTTCGAGATTTCGGGAGATCCCGAACTCGGAATTATAAACCGTTTAAAGTTTCGGAAAGCTGACATGATAAAATTCCAGAAAAGTATTTTTACAGAATTTAAAATATAAGTTTATTCTACTGTAAAATTTGTACAACGTAGACGTAAATAGGAAACCACCGAAAACTGTCATATGTGCGCCCTTGTGGCCATAACTCTTTACTGACTTATAATTTTATGAAACCGTCTATTCCAGTGTTCATGTAGCATTGAAATATATATGATTCCATACACAAATCTAGGATTTGAGTTGGTTACCTTTTAGTCAACGAATTGCCTCGATTTGCGTGCCACAGATCACAAATCCTTAATGTTGACTTTCTTTGGACCAAAATTAGAGCTTAACAAAAAAATCAGATTATAATAAGATTAAAATACTATTTTAGGTTATTTTATTCAGAATTAAAATAGATTAAAAATGGAAGAACCTATTCACCCACTTTTGTAACCTAACTTGTTTAATTTATGTGACGAGTAGATCGGACGACGCCTTGAGTTGGGACTTCATTCTTTTTCAGACCAGGCAAGATACCTTGCCAAATTGCTTACAGTATTTTGCATGCTTAGTATATTTCTGTATATTTACTGTATTTCTATTTATTTATTGCATGTGTAGTTTTCTTCAGTCATTACTATATATTAGATATGTTGACACACACTTGACACTTAGTATCATAAGAGGACAATCATTAGGCGTATGGGCTTTTAACCACTCTGGTAAACCGTAGTATATAGCTCGCACTACGGGCGTGTGTCGCACTGGTAGCTACCCCCGCGGTATGTCGATTTCTGGAGTCTCGCTGGTCGCTACCCCCGAGGTATGTCGATTTCTGATGTCCACTGACAAGTGTGTGAGTTGTGAGGTAGATTTAGTAGCCTACCCTTGTCCATACATCAAAAAGTTGTCCTTATTTGCATTCATATAGATTATCTTGTACAGCGTACTTATATATTTTCAAACATTATGCATGTTTACTGTATTCAAATTGGCTTGCTTTTCTATATCTTGTTACGTCCCTCTGAGGACCTGGTCCCCTGCCAGGTGTATCTGTTCTTGAGTATTTACAGGAGCGCAGATTTGGATGGTTATATATGTTTCGTGGATGTCTTCTCTTCGAGCCCGTGGTCGTTAACTGGTATTCTTATATATGTTTATTGTATTGTATCTTTACCACAGTATTGACATGTAGGTAGTATCTGCGGAGAGGCTCTGGGTGGCTGGTGCATGTGAGGTCTCTTTGTGGCTTCTTCTTGTGGTGCTCTGGCTGATATGGAAGACCGTTTCAGACTGGTCTCTCTCCTGGTGACGCGCTCCATGTGTCGTACTGCAGCAAGAACGTCCGAGTAAGAGGTAGGTGCGACGGATCCGATCAGTCTCTGTAGCTCGAAGTTTAGTCCGTCGAAGAACTTCTCAGCCTTCTCTTCTTCTGTGGGGATCAAAGTAGGGGCGAAGCGACTTAGACGAATGAATTCTGCGTTGTACTCTTCCACTGTCATATTGCCTTGGATAAGGCGGTTGAACTTGTCTCTGAGTTCTGATCGTGCAACAGCTGGGATGTACATCTCTTGAAAGAGTCTAGAGAACTCTTCCCAAGTGACTCGGTCTGGTCTGAGACGTGTCTCCTCAGATAGCCACCAGTGATATGCATTATTCGTTAACTGCATTCTGACGGCAGTCATCCAACGTTCTCTTGGAAGCTCAGTTGCTTCCAACTGGTGTTGTATGTTGGTGAGCTACTCATGAACTTCGGTTGGTCCCTCCTTGCCAGAGAAGGTACGGGGCTTCAGCTGCCTGAAATCGGTGATAGAGCCCGTCGTTGGCCGTCATGCTGGTAGATTCGCCTGCTCCAGTACAAGAGATAGGCTGCGACTCAAAGTCTCTTGTTGAATCTGCTGTTGAGCTTGCATCATCGCGTAGATCATTTAAAATATTTGTTGCCCGTCCATAGCTTGCCCTGGTGAGAAAATAGGCATCGGTGGAACGAACTGCGGAGGATGTGGGATGTCATCACGCCGAAATCTTGAGGTATCTTGACTGTTTTGTTGTTCTAGTTGACCTCCACCAACTGGTGTCACTTCATCGTCATAGGTGACATCCGCAACTTGTGGTGTTCCTGCGGGAGTCTCGTCGCATGCTTGTGAATCCATTGCTCTGCATCAAAAATAAACTATAAGAGGCGCACAGGAATCAAGGCAAGATGCAAGTCAAGAAATTAATTTGAATTCGATATAGATATCAAGAACGTTTCAAGCAAGTAGATGATCCTAAAAACTTATCCTATTCTTATTGCAGGCTTGCTCGGTCCCTAAGTTGAAACCGAACAATTTAGTCGTTGACCTGCATGGGCCACCACAAAACCATGTCACGCCCCAGTCCTAAAATACCGTGGGACTAGACACGTGGCAATGGCCAGCAGCACACACCGATGGACAAACCCAATTTAATGGATCCATCAGAGCATACTTAAGCTGCAATACAACAATAAATAGGTCCAATGATACAAGTCATAGTCTATTCTAATCTTATCCACAACAGATAATCACAGATCAAATGCCAGAATAAATACAAATAAATATAAACTAACAAGTCTAAATAAAAGTGTCTCGGAGAACAATCTGAGAATAAATCTGGTACATCAATGAAATAGACTGGAAATAAAATAACTAGAAACAGAAATAAATGAGTATCTCAAGCCAATACTCAGGAGAAGTCCTCTGGTACGATCTTGTCCTCAGATCCTGGTTCTGCTCCAATGTAGGCACCTGCTTCTGCTAATGCTAATGCTCCGGTCCCGTATACCTCGGGATAGATCTCGTCAGCTAATCCTGGGGACATAATCTGGATCCAGGTCCTTAGGGGACATAGCAAGGTACAGATAATACAAGCCAACATAAATGCAGTGAAATAGTAAATAAAATAAACATGGTAAATATGTAACCATCTATGTGAAATTCAAGTGAGAGCATCACTAGTACTCAGGCTGAGACCACTACAAGCTCTGTGTCGGAAAGCCGGTAGCAGTAATAACTATGTATTTTACTATGTAGTTTACTATGTATTATATATATGAAATTAGCCTGTAGCATGTGTGTCTCTCCCCACCCCATGTAATCACACGTCTCATGTCCACGATGCCTCATGTCCTTGTCACGCACGATCATATCTAATGCAACAAGTCATCTAATGTCTATGGATATAATGTCTATATCATAAAACCTGTATCCTACACAGAATCACCATAAATATCTCAGAAAGATTCTATCTCATGAATAGTGTCAAGTATCCTGGGTTATGATGTACTTGATAAGACAAGTACGAGAAGTATAGGGTCTCGGTATCCATGTCTATGTGACGTTCACAACTCCGCTTACAGTGTTGGCACCCGACTATTAATTGGACGCTAAGTAAGTCACACGGTACTAGGTCAAGCATGCACCGCAATATAAATGAATCAAGAAAAATATGTAACAAGACTGCAAAGTTGGCAAGATACACTTGCCTGGGGTTCTGGCTCCAACTGTAGCTCTGGTCTCAGTGTGGTCTGTAGGTACTCCTCCGGTTGCTGAAATAAACATCACCATTAGATTCAAAAAATATTAAATAGTTACAAACGTCTGTCCTTGAGTCCAATTTGGACACAGGAGCAAAAATGATATTTTCGGGTCAAAGCGGGGTCCACATGTGGGCCACTTTGCACCGAAAGGCGTGTCAGGATCAAAGGTCTCCAAATTTCTCAAACTTAGTGTCAACAAGTCAGGAATGATGATACAAATCCAACGAAACTTCCAGAATTGGATTCCGATGAGCCGATCACAAAATCGCCCGTCAAATAGAGCCGGTGGGGCCCACGATACATGATTTTGTCAACGTTCTCAGAATCGAACCAAACTTGGGTCACAGGACCAGCATATTGCTACGAGTCCAATGGCGTAAGTTTCGTCTCGATCCGATGTGTGTACACAAAGTTACGATGTGTTCCAAAATAGGCGGATATGGGGCGTTGTCGGCGGATACGCGTTGATTTCGGTGTGCACGCACATCCAAATCAACTTCTGCGAAATCCCACACGTCCGTATCAACGACGCGCACGTTTTGGTAAAGACCGCGTGCGACCAAGTCATTCTGTTTGGCAGGGCACACTCAGTTCCGGGGTAAAATAGGGCGTTGTTTTTCCTGTTTTTGGATCGCGGTTCGCGATCACCACAGGACGCGACGCACCGAGCGAGTTGCACGGGCATCGAGAGGGTTATACAGTCTACGTGACGCAACTGACGAAATCAAAAATGGGGTAACGAGAAGAGAGAACGGGTTACCTGAATAGGGCTCCGTGAACGATGATTTCTCGTATCCGGGTACTATTTCGTGTCCTGTCTTGAGTTGCTGTTTCCGGTCTACACAGGATCCATGTCCGGGCTAGGGCTGTGTTCGTGATACTGGGTGGACTCGTCGGCGCAGGGCAGCTCGGCTTAGGGCTGCTGGGTTGGTGGTCAACGCAGGCGTGTCGAGTGGCTAGGCGGAGAGGAGCGGAGGTCGGCTGTAGGGGTGTTCTGGTTGGTGGTCGGGGGAGGCGATCTGGGACGGGTGGAGGTGAAGTCGTCGGTGGCAGTCGAGGGAAGAGGCGGGGACGAAGGCGAAGGGGCTAGGGCATCGGGGAGGATCGAGTGGGGCTAGGGCGGTGGTGTGGGGCTGTGGAGTCTGGTCGTGGCGGTCGGGGATAGAGGAGTTCTGGACCGGGAGGTCGATGGGTGCAGCGGGCCGGAGATGAGGGAGTCGGTGAAGACGGTGGGGGCTCGGGGCTTAGGGGATGGTCGAGGCGAAGCTAGGGCGGTGTTCGTCGAGGGGATGGTCGACGATTGGGGCCGAGGGAGGAGACGACGGGGATTAGGGTCAGGCTAGGGTTCAGACGACCGGTGATAGCTGCGGGCGGCGGAGGAGATAGGCGAAGAGGGGCTGAACTAGGGCTGCGGGTGTTCGAGGCGCTGGTCGGACTAGGGTTCAGGCGGTGGGTGAAGTCGACGGAGAGCGGCGGCGCAGGATCTGGAGAAAGGTGGCGGCGCTAGGGCACGAACGTCGAGGCCATTAAATAGGCGCGCCGCCGGGTCGGAACAGTGTTTCCGACCTGAATTAGGATTAGGGTTCGGAATCCGGGTTTCGGGTCCGGGTCGGGTTTGATGGATCCGACCTGACCCGACCCGTTAAGCTGGGTTGGTCTGGTTCGGTATAGCGGCTTGGTTCGGTTTAGTGTTTGGTTCGGTTTATTTCAAATAAATTCGGTTTATTTCAGGGTTTGATTAGGGTTTAATTCTACGTTGGTTTTTAGGGCTTTATAAATACTTCCGGAGTCCAATAAATTCACAAAAAATTATCCTATGTCCAGTTTTCCATTTTACACCATAAAATATTATTTCTATAATATTTTAATATTAATTAATAGCAAATAAAAAAATTATTTAATTACCAAATGCCTAGGTTTAATTGCAGAAAAATCCCGAAAAGTTCCAAAAAATTGTGAAAAACCAAATTAAAAAATTACTGAAAATCAGGGGGCTTACAAATGGAGGGGAAAATGTAGATCTAAAAATTTGGAGAAAAATAAAATAAGAGCACTCTTTCTTCTCTCAATTATGGCTGGTCATAAATCCCTCCCCAAGAAATATACAAAGTCACAAATACCCCTTGGGGCCTCTCATGAAGAAATAATTAGGGAAGGAAGGTTCTAGTCCAATGGTCTCACTAATTAATCATGTTTCTTAACCCATGGATCTAATTTATGGGCTCAACTTATACTAGTCTAAAAGTTTTTTCATGTTCTCTAATTAAATGGTTAGGTCCACTACACGAGTCCAAAATAAGTCTACACTCTCCACAATTAATAATAATAAATAAATAAATTATGTCATGCACAAATATTAATATAATAATTAATCCTAAATATTTAATACCCAAAGATAATTACCAAACTACCTTTAGATGGAAATGTGAGGGTGACAAACCTACCCACCTTAGAAAAATTTTATCCTCGAAATTAAGGAAGAAACTATCTACCAAAACAAACAATATAATGCAAGAAGGAATTATACCTCACGGCTCGAAAAGATACTGATATCGCTCGCACATCTCGGCCTCTCGCTCCCAGGTACTCTCTCCTGGCGAGTGATGCCTCCACGCGCCGCGCACCAAAGAAATCGTCTGGTTCCTCAGTACCTTCTCTCTCCGATCCAGAATCTCCAATGGCTCTCTGGATAGCTGAGAGTAGGGCCCACCTCTATCTTCGAATGATCCAACACATGACTGGGATATGCCACGCACCGTCTCAACTGTGACACGTGAAACACGTTGTGCACTCCTTCCAATGCAGGTGGTAAGTCTAGTCTGTAAGCGACTGCACCGACCCTCTCAAGAATGCTGAAAGGACCGATGAATCGCGGACTAAGCTTGCCGCCTCCACCGAAACGAATCGTGCCACGTGTCGGAGAAATCCTCAAGAAAACTAGACCGCCAACCTAGCACGAAACACAAACTTAGCACTCTAGCAAGCAACAATCAAACACAAATAAGACAAAACTAAAGCTATATCTCAAACTCCAGAGGTCTCCGGTGGCTATCGGCCCAATGCCGTTGCCTGTCCTGCGCCACTCGAAGTCTGTCCCTGATAAACTTCACCTTCTCTGCTGCATCCACTAACATCTCTGGTCCCAATAAAGCCCTGTCACCAACATCATCCCAGGACAACGGAGTGCGGCACCTCCGTCCATACAATGCCTCGAATGGTGACATCTCAATGCTGGCTTGGTAGCTGTTGTTGTATAAAAACTCTACCAAGTGAAGGTGATCCTCCCAAGAACCTCCAAGATCCAAAACACAGGTGCATAGCATGTCCTCGAGAGTCTGAATAGTTCTCTCCGACTGTCCGTCCGTCTGAGGGTGATAAGCGGTACTGAACTTGAGCTGAGTGTCCAAGCTAGCCTGCAAACTCCTCCAGAAATGGGATATGAAGCGGCTATCCCGATCCGAGATAATGCTCACTGGAACACCGTACAATCTGACAATCTGGCGCACATATATCTCCGCAAGTCTCTCCGTAGATGTACCCACTTTAAATGGCAGAAAGTGGGCTGATTTGGTCAACCTGTCCACGATGACCCAAATCGCATCCTTGCCTCCTGGAGAACGTGGAAGCCCCGATACAAAATCTATAGTAACATGCTCCCATTTCCACTCCAGAATGGACAAAGGCTGAAGCAGTCCTCCTGGACTCTGTCTCTCCGCCTTGACCTGCTGGCAAACTAAGCATCTGGACACGAAGCTAGCTATATCTCGCTTCATGCCATACCACCATACATGCTCCCTCATGTCTCTATACATCTTTTTGGCACCGGGATGCATAGAGTATTGGGAATGATGCGCCTCCCGCATAATCTCCTCGCGCAATGCTCCCTTCGGTACGCACAACCTGGTACCGTGTCGCAATGATCCATCATCTGCGATGGTAAAGTCCTCTGCCAGCCCGACCTGAACCTGTGCTCTGATGCTCCTCAGAGAATCATCTTTATATTGTCCGGCTCTGACTCGGTCCATCAGCTTCGACTGAACCTGAAGTCCCCACATCTGTGCTGCGACTCTCGGAATCAATACCTCAATGCCCAAACTATCAAGGTCTTCCAATAGATGCCTGTCTCTAGTCAAGCACATAGCAATGGGATACCTTCTCAAAGCATCCGCGACTACGTTGGCCTTCCCTGGATGGTACTGTAAAGATATGTCGAAGTCCTTCATCAGCTCCAACCGTCGTCGCTGCCTCATGTTGAGCTCCTTCTGTGTAAACACATACTTTAAGCTCTTATGGTCTGTGAAGATTTCTACTCTCTCTCTCCATATAGATAGTGTTTCCATAATTTGAGAGCAAAGATAACTGCTGCAAGCTCCAAATCATGGGTATGTTAGTTCTTCTCATGCGGGCGTAATTGCCTGGAAGCATAGGCAATTACCTTCCCGTGCTGCTGTAGTACACAACCCAAACCCTTTCCTGATGCATCACTGTAAATGGGAAATCCTCCTGCTCCTGATCGTAGTGTCAAGATGGGAGCTGTAGTTAATCTCCTCTTTAGCTCCTCAAATGCTGACTGGCAATCCTCAGTCCAGACGAATTCTACGTCCTTCCTGGTCAGCCTAGTCATCGGCTCTGCTAGTCTGGAGAAGTCCTGAACAAACCTCCGATAGTAGCCTGTTAATCTAAGAAAGCTCCTGATCTCTGCTACTGAACTCGGGGTAGACCACGATTCAACTGCTGAGATCTTCTTTGGGTCCACCGAGATCCTATCTCCTGTAATGACATGTCCAAGGAATTCAACCTTATCAAGGAAGAATTCACACTTCGACAACTTGCCATACAATTTCTTCTTCCTGAGGGTCTCCAAAACAATCCTTAAGTGCTGCTCATGCTCCTCAGGGGTCTTTGAATATATTAGAATATTATCTATGAAGACTATAACAAACTGGTCCAGGTACTGATAAAATACCTTGTTCATCAGGTTCATGAACACTGTCGGGGCATTGGTCAACCCAAACGGCATCACCAAGAACTCGAACTGCCCATAACGAGTCCTGAAAGCCGTCTTCGGGATGTCTTCCCTCTTCACCTTCACCCGGTGGTATCCTGACCTCAAGTCTATCTCCGAGAATACCTTCGCTCCGCTCAACTGGTCGAACAAGTCATCAATCTACGGCAACGGATATTTGTTCTTGATAGTAAGGTTATTAAGTTCCATGTAGTCGATACACATACGTACTGACCCATCCTTCTTTGGTACAAACAGTACCGGAGCACCCCATGGTGATGAACTGGAACGGATAAAGCCTTTGTCTTGCAACTCATCCACCTGCTTCTTCAACTCTGCCAGTTCACTGTTGTTTACTCTATAGACGTGCTGAGAGATTGGCTCTGCACCTGGCACTAAGTCTATAGAGAACTCCACATCTCTGTCCGACGACAACCCCGATAAATCCTCTTGAAAGACATCCAAGAACTCTGCAATCAATGGATGTGGTGGCTCCCGCTCTTCTACCAAAGCCCCACAGAAATCGCCCTTGCTCTGCTCTGCTCCTCGGATGAACTCGAACTCCGCTCTCCTGGCATCTGAAATAAAACTCTGCCTCCACGACAATCGATACTAGCGTGATGTCTACTCAAGCAATCTATCCCGAGTACTATATCGTAACTCGGAAGTGGCATTACAAGTAAACATACACTCAGCTCACGGCCTCCCACGTAAACCCTCTGGTTCTTGCAAACATCACTGACCAGGATGATGCCACCCTCGGTCGTGATCTTGTAAGTCCGCGCCAACGGTTCAGACTCAAGACGACGTCTCAAAACAAAAGATACAGATACAAAGCTATGAGATGCACCAGAATCAAATAAGGCATGAGCTAGAAAAGAATCGAGTAAGACTAGACCTGATATAACATCTCCGACTGGCTCTGACTCCTCCACGGTCAGGGCAAAAGCTCGCCCCTAATATGCACCCCTCTGCTGGTGCTGGTGCTGCACGAACTTCTGCTGCTGGGGCTGTAAAGGAGGTCCTCTCGGCTGTCCCGCTGGGTGTCTCACGGTTATCCTCTGGATAGGGGCTACATCCTGAACTGTACGGGCTAAGGTCTTGGGACATTCCCTTAGCTGGTGATCTGATGATCCGCAAAACAAACATTGTCCCAGTCTCTTCCTGCAAATATCCCATTCGTGCCCTGCCTTCTTACAGAAGGGGCAAAAACGAGGTGGCTGGGATGGTCTTTGCATCTGGTACGTCTGCTGTACCGGTGCTCGATTAGGCGCATTGGACTGCTGCCTCTGCTACTGGAAATATGGCTTCTTAGCTGGACCTGTGCTGCTGCTGCCACCATAAACATCTCGGTCCCTCTTGTGTCTCCCACTCAGGTCTCTCTCGACCTTGTGAGCCTCCCTCAAGATGTTTGTATAAGTCTCGTGGCTCGAAGAAATGAGAGCCTTCACTTCCCAGTTCAGACCCTCTCTGAATCTACTAGCCCGGTTCTCAGGGTCTCTCACCATATAGTCGGCATACCTTCTCAACCTACCAAACTCGGCGGCATACTCCTCCATCGTCATGTTCTCCTGGTAAAGGTTCTGGAACTGTCGCTCCAGGTCAAGTCAATCAGTAGGCGGGAAGAATTTCCTTCTGAACAAGTCCCTGAACTCTCCCCATGTCAATCCTGGATCGGCGATCTGTGGCTCATTCCGGAACCAAGTGTTGGCAATGTCCATCATCTGCAATCCCGCTGCCTCCACCATCAGGTCCTCCGTAAGACGGGATAAGCGCATGACGCGCTCCATGCTCTCCAACCAATCAATCGCATAGATGATGCCCTATGTCCCCTTGAAAGGCCGGGGATCCAAGTTCTTGAAGTCCTGAATAGTGCCGGGCCTGGGCTGTACCTCTCGTGGATGTGGTGGTGCGGTCCTCTCTACGGTGGTGATGGCCACCTGGTGAGCACTCTCGATGCCCTGTCTTATCACCTCGGTCTGTCGATGTTGCACCTCGGCCTGGGCCCTCTGGGCCTCCATCATCATCTGGAAAAGTGCAAACAGCTGTGTAGCATCAGCTGGTACTGACGGTGGTGGCGGAAGATCCTCGGGAATAATTGGAGCAACCCTCTGAACCGGGGGAGGAGAACCCCCAAAAGCGGCTGTTGAGACTCCCACCTGGACCGGTGAGGCGATCCTCTCGACTGGAGATGAAACAGTAGCAGCTGCTACTCTATCCGTAGCAGGCTAGGAAGTAGCCGAGGAAGCTGCTGCTGCTCCTGAGCGATAGAATCTGACCTTCGGAGGCAGCCTGAAGTCAGATTGAAAATATGGAATCAATATTGAATATAATGCGATATCCTCAAAGAAGGACAAACTTAATCCAAAATGAAAGACAATATCAAATAGATAAAGATTTGTAGAACAGATATTAGAGTTTTTCTAGTTGTGATTGAGTAACTCTCAGCCTAAATTCTGTATCCTAAAGTAGGCTCGTAGCAATACTCTAGTCGAGCACAACTACGATATCTATCTAGACCTGCATGGGCCACCACTAAAAATGTGTCACGACCCGCACCCTGATATTCGAGCACGAGTACGTGGTTACGCCCAGCCTACACCACAGAATCGGCGGTAGATCGTTGTTTGGGTCATTTCTAACTATTTAACATCTTAATAATATAATATGGTACCTGTCAATCATCTCAACTCCAATCGGAGGAGCAATATGGTATCTCACAAATATATTAATCTCAATCACAAAACCAACTAAGGAGGAAATAATGCACGAATAGAAATAGCGAAGGGAAGAAAGATATAATCCACAATATGAAATAATAGTACATCTGTGAATCCCCTCAATATAAAAGTCTAATACAAAAACTAAACAAAACTAGACCTCCTCGGTCACTGGTGTCACGCCCCAAATCCCGAAAGGGTCGTTCGTCCTTGCTGGATCCTTTACAGAACCGATTCGTCCTCGCTAGGGGCGTGATGCCGTGCGAGCCTGGAGTTGCGCTCGTACAAGGCAAGAACTTGCAGTTTTAGGAACCCATTTTAAAACACAATTGATAAACACATTCACAGAGATTTGAACACAAATGCGGAAGAAACATGCTTTTTTATTGAATATTCAGAGTAATTTACATAGAGTTTACATTGATGCGCCTTCTCGGCTATTGAATTACATTACAAAAAGGTAACTCAAAATGCAGGGCGCGCTCCGTCAGATAGTCCACGTCGTTTGCACATTACGCCCTTGTATAGATTGAAGTCTTTGCCTCCAAAATGAACTGACTCCAGCTATACTTCAAAACAGAAGCGCTCCTAACACCTCCTCGCTATGCTCTAGCGTTGCACCGTCTGAGTGCCTGAAATAGTTGCCCACAACGTGGGTCAGTACTCAACTTGTACTGGTGAGCGGGATGAATCCCACTCGACTAAATCGACACTAGCTTGTTAGGGGCGAGCATGCATTAAGATAGCTTCTATAAGGAAGCAAGTGAAATCAATTCATATCAGTTGCATGTTTTGATAGGAAATGAATAAAGCAGTGAATCCAACCAGTGCACCGATTGCTTACTCAATCGATGCACGCCTTCCCTGAAACGAAACACAAGTATACTTACCATCTGCACAAGACAATAAGTTAGCATGCGTTCTACACTATGCGGTCATTGGTGTGATCGACACCTTAGGGACATATTTCAAGCTTGGCGGCGCGCCCTATCAGCCCGGGTAGCAAGCCCTGCTGGAGGTCCCGCTAAGCATCGTGACGAGCACGAATCAAATATTTCCCTCCGGATCGATACGGTTCCAGTGCCCCGGAAAGCCGTTTCGAGGAAAGCCAAACCCTGTGCACAAGTTGTCCCAGACCATGCAAATGCATGAAATAATACATATTACATACAGTGCATTTTAAGGAACAGAAGAAGTAAGCAGCATATATATATATCTCATGCAACAGTTATATTTTCCAAGCGGTGTTCCGATACAGTTATCCCATAAGTTCAAACTCTAACCGAGGCACTAGGCCGCCACCAACAACCAACTTCCTTTTCTCAAAACCTCAGATTATATTACAAACAAATATATGATAATTTAGCCTACAAAATCCCAAGTTCCTTTCTTAGTGGCTGGCATGCCTGTGGCTAAGGATTTCCTAGGCGTCCAACCGGGCATCATCGAGTGAACGATTGAAACTTAGAGATGTTGGCATGAAGAAGTAGGAAAGAAGGGACCAAACCACTCACTGGTTAAGGAAAAAGGTAGCTGAAATACGATTCCCGCCAAGCGACGATCAAACGTCAGTTACGCGGACCTGAAACAGCACGAGCACCGAGCTAGAAATCTTGCCTATCCTTCCTTGCCGAATTCCCCAAAACCTCAAAATCCAAACGATAAAACCAGCAGCGAAAACCAAGCAAATCGAAAGCAACACAAATCCTGAACCTCAAAACGGCAATCAAGAAAATCAAGCAACCAAAACACGAAAACTATTGGACTCGTTTCAATGGAGTCCTTTCCATGAGTTGGAAAGGATCATCGCATTTTGTCCGTGGCAAAGATGCCGAGATCTAAGCTACGACTCAGACGGACTAGCCACAAGCCCAATTACGTAGTGCTCGTCCCGGTCGGATCGGGATTTGAGGCACTACAACTGGTACTATGTCCTCTGGCTCTAGGGGAGTGTCCTCTAAAGTCTCACCCTCCTGAGGTCCGTAATGCGTGGGACACAGCTCCTCTAGCCAATCATCTGGAAAAATATATCCAGTCAGGATTGGAGCGAAGTACATACCTCTAAAAGCAGTTCTAATAACATAATCGAGCATATATAGCAAGCAATAGAAAAAGATACAAGATGCACAAGTAGAAAGATTATACAATACAAGTGAACAGGCAATAGGCACAATAAAGCTGGAAGTAAATACAAGAATAACTGCAAGTAGAGAACAAGAAATACTAACTATGTGTTTTATAGTGCGAGTTCGTTATGTGATCGGCTTAGGTTGCACATGAGGTATAAAGGTAACTCCATTATACGTGAGGTGTATAATCGACATGCACATGAGATCAAGAGGGCTTTGATCACATAACCAACTCCTACCCCCCCTCCCCAACCAATACTCATGGATCCAATCACGACACGTTACGTACATGATCACGATAGTCACACTAGTACACGAAATAGTGGATGCACAATAAGCACATAAAAGTCAATACCCGATGCACACGATAAAAAATGTCATTAGGTACCCGTTGCACACGGTAGGGGATAACACCTCCTGACGGGATCCATATAGCACCAGTCCGTAAAATTACTGTGTCGGGAATCAATGTATACTAATCTAGAACATGCATATATACAATATTATGAATTGAAAACAAACAGAGAAATGTACTCGCCTGAAGTCCTGAGCAAAGTGTGTCTCTCGATGCCCAAGCTGGTGTCTCACAACCTATATATGTTATGTTGCATCAATACAAGGTTCAATAATGAAAATAAATGAAGTTGATGAAATTCTAGGTCGATACGCCGTTTCTAAGTCAAACCAATGCATTCTATGTTGCAAGAGTCTAAAGCTAAGTCACTAAGTCAATACACTATGAAGCTATGCTATACTAGCTAAGCTAACACACCATAGTGCATTCAAGAAGCCGTATCCTAAGATACGCAAGTTTTCTAATATAAAAAATAGTTTTATATATATAGATAAGTCATATATAATAATAATATCTCAAAATAATATAATTATGATACCTTGGCCTTGCACCAATTGGTATCGCAACTATCCGATATCCAAACTCAATACCTTGGTCACTTAACTAACCAATTATTTAACTAACAACTAACAAGCTAACTAACACTAAACTAAAATATTCAAATATAACCAACCAACTAATACTGAAACATGGAACTTATGGGTCCTGTGTTCAGGCACCACAGTGGACTGATATCATTGTGAACAACTCACCAAGTTACAAGGCTGAAATCACAGTTTCAACTAAAACCGATACTGTGCAGTAGGATACTGCACAGTAAAAACTGTACTGATATGAATGTCTTGCACATACTGTGCACTGCTTGCTGATGGTTCCTCCCTTTCTTCATGCACTGCTGTAAAAGTTCTGCACATACTGTGAACAGCTAATTCCCAAACCTCTAACCAACAACTTAACTAATTAACTAAACTCAACTCACTGAGAACATAACCAACTATTCACAGAATACCCTGAGCACTTAACTAGCTAACCAATACATAATTTACTAGATACTTACATAACTATCTAACTCTTACCACTGCTTTAAACTAAAACATATCTACCCCACAACCTAAACTGAAACTGGCAAACCAATACTGAACTGAAGATACACTGATACAGCTCGAGCACAGTAACATCACTGTGAAACACTGATACACAGTGTACCCCCTGCTCTCGAGGTCCCTGCACTTTGGCTGCCAAGCACAACAGTCATACTAGCTGAAAATAATGCTAACTATACTAATCAGGAAATCGAACTCCCAGGGGAGGACTGAACTGCTTAGTGCCTTACCCCCTGATACCGAACAGTATTAAGTACAAATATACTGACACTGCAGATAGCACATTATTTGCAGAACTCAAAACTGCAAGTTCATGATTGCCCGATCACTCCCCCTTGCTCGAACTACCCATGCTTCCTATTTTCTAATCTGCATAGTGCAATGTCCTCAAAATTGTGTGCAATCAGCACACAGTGAAACCATGCTGTAACTGCAGCATATCTTGCCATTGAACTGCTGAACATTTCCTTCACTTGACCGAGTCTCCTGCCTGGACTGCACAGACAACACCCAGCTGATGCACACTAAATTTCTGTGCAGTAACACACTCTAAACCCCTCACTCTTGCAATCACTCACACACAAACACACAAAACCCTATAAGGGTATATATATATATATATATATATATATATATATATACACAGAGAGAGATAACTATAATACTCTCCTACAATCCCTCGAATGCATAATACTACCATACATGAATATATACCAATACACCTACATATGAATCACTAGCTATATGTATATACATATTCTCACATATATATAAATGTATCAACATATATATATATATATATATATACATATACATATATATATACATCTACAACTACATACTCTATTAAGTATACATATATGCACACACATATACATAACTCAATATACACTATGATATACTCTAAAATAATATATAAATAACATACACATATGTAATTACATATGCACGTATAGTGAAATGAGCCAAAACACAAATACATGGAGCACATCGCACCCGTATCACACTTTTCTATGATACGCTTGCGATACGGCCCCCAAATCACAACCAAACGTATCCCGGAGGACACGTACAAGTCCAACACATATATTATGAACAATACGTATAGAAATTAGAGTGTCTACGTGTCCGTGTCACCATATGATATGCACATGGCCCCGTGTCGGAGGAAAACCCCAAAAATTGACCGTTTCGTCAAAATGACAAGATTTGGCCCACACGTATCCAATTGTGGATACGACACAAGCTACAAACAAACAATCAAGGGTCAAATAGATCTATTAGATCCATTGACAAGCACTACATGTGCCAATCTCGGAATTCCCCCAAAATTGGCACTAAAAATGGTCATAACTTCCATCGTAGGTCTCCAAATGACTCCAAATCAAAACCTATGGGTAGCCGATGCATGTGGGGTGGTTTCTCATGGTAAAATCTCAGATCTATAGTCTATAGGAAGGGGAAAAACTGATTTATACCTATTGGGAGATGGATTTCCAATAAAAAGGTCCCAAATGACAAGTAGCTCCTCTCATTGTAGATCTTAGCCTCCTCCTCCTTGTTCCTTGCTCCTTGCTTGTAGATCCTTGATGTAGAGGCTTCAATGATGAATTTAGAATGAGTTTGGTGAAGATTTGGTGGGAAAATGATGAGGAAATGGAGGGGAATAGAGGGAAAAATATAGATCTAGAAATTTGGAAAAGAAATAAAATGAGAGCACTCTCTCTCCTCTTAATTATGGCTGGTCATAAACCCCTCCCCAAGAAATATACAAAGTCACAAATACCCCTTGGGGCCTCTCATGAAGAAATAATTAGGGAGGGAAGGTTCTACTCCAATGGTCTCACTAATTAATCATGTTTCTTAACCCATGGGCCTAATTTATGGGCTCAACTTAGACTAGTCCAAAAGTTTTTTCATGTTCTCTAATTAAATGGTTAAGTCCACTACACAAGTCCAAAATAAGTCTACACTCTCCACAATTAATAATACAAAATAAATAAATCATGTCATGCACAAATATTAATATAATAATTAATCCTAAAATATTTAATACCCAAAGATAATTACCAAATTGACTTATTGTTTAACGAAAAACGATTTCAAAATAAATAGTTATGGCCGCTCGAAGTCTGCTCAACGGCAGACGTAATATTTTTACGGCAGATTTTTATTATTATTATTATTTTAACGTCTGTTAACGGCTAGAAAATTAACGATAGAAATATAATATTTAAAAATATAAACGCCCAATTGATGCTTCTTTCGTAATTTTTTAAACTTTTATGCTTTAGATAAAATTTATACAAATTTTGATGCTCTGGAAACAAATTTTCGAAAAAAATATTTCTAAATTTTTCTTTACAATTAAATAATTTAATTTTATTTTGTTAAAATAATTTTTCTTAAATCTAATTACAAAACAAAACTAAATAAATATAACTAAAATATAACTAATTAAAACAAACCAACTAAACAAACCAATCCAACCAAACAAACTAAACCGAACCAATCAAATGAACCCGTGGGCCCCCACACCCAATTTTTGCCAACTGTGTTGGCTGAAATTGCTCCCCCCCAATTTCAGCCAACAGTGTTGGCAGAAATTGGCTTGTGGGCCCCACTTTAATTTTTTTTTCTGCCTACGTGTACATCAGTTGTGTTTTCCGCCAATACTGTTGGGGGACTCTGTCTTTTTTTTAAATATTACAAACTTGTTTCGTTTGCATGAATTTAATATAAATTTATTTTGCTACAGTAAATTTTATGTACTTTCAATATAAATGTTAAAGTTGACAGCACACTCATTTATTTAACAAAACAAATGTTCAACTATTGTCTCCTTGATTCCTCCCCCCCCCATCCCGGGCTCCCCTAACTCCTCGGTTCCCACACTTGGCTCCTTGGTCCCCACGCCCTTTCTCTCCTCTTCTATAGTGCGTCATCAACACTTGAAAGTTGGAATCTCTAACATAGTCTTCTCTCTCTCATGTGTACCATTTCAGCCCAAATAAGAAAAGGTTGTTGATAAGGGCACTACAAAGTTTACTTAGGGCTAGCCCAGGATTGGGGCTAGCCCAGGATTGGGGCTAGCCCATTAATGAATGAAGTTTACTCACACTAGCCCAAAAGTTTACTCATACTAGCCCAAACTTTAAACTCTCCTCCCAAACCCTCCAAATCTCCACCGGAGCCCTCCCCCCTCCTTCCTTTCTTGCCGGAGCCGTCCTCCTCCACTTCCTCCTCCTCCTCCTTGTCGATGGCTCCCAAAGTCTCAAAAGAATCAAGGTACAATTCTCCCTTCTCCTTGTTCTATTGCATTTACAA
This sequence comes from Iris macrosiphon, assembly GCA_036927795.1. Classification (NCBI taxonomy): domain Eukaryota; kingdom Viridiplantae; phylum Streptophyta; class Magnoliopsida; order Asparagales; family Iridaceae; genus Iris; species Iris macrosiphon. The sequence goes on from JAYESA010000009.1 coordinate 59,071,644, forward strand.
AATTTTCCAAATTTTTTAAAAATTTCTATTACATTTTCTAAATTTTCAATGGTTATCCTCCCATTCTTAAAATGAGGGCATACAAGTCCTGAATGTAGTTTAGGATGTAGTTTGGACATTTTTCTGGATACTCATACCCGATTTTAGGGCATACAATTTCGACAATGGTCGAATGTATCGAGCAGAATCATGCGGGACTGTAAAATTTTTTACAGTCCTGTATAATTTAGGACTGTAAAAATTTCTGCAGTCCTGTATACATATAGGACTGTAGAAATTTCCACAGTCCTGAATGTTAAATTAATTTAGAATGTTAAAATTAATTTTTTTTTTGGTCTTATAGTCACGCCCCTCGGAAGGGCACTGAGGATGAAGATATCGTAAGAAGACGACCTACTGTGTCGATGCGTAAGGAACACAATATTCAGCGTACTATTGAACCAGCTCTCACTATTCGCGACCCCGAGGCGCGCCCTAAAGTTAGAAAACGTCGACTAACGAAGAGGACTGTCACTCGTTCGAAGAGACGTGCTCCTTCTAGTACTTCTGGTTCTTCTTCCTTCTCCGATGAGGACATATCAAATATCCAAAATTGGCCAACTGATGGTTCAGGACCTTCTCAGCATGCAGATAGTCCTGTCGAGACTCTCCCACAAACCCTCGAAAATTGGGCTACTGATGGTTCAGGACCCTCTCAGCAGCCAGATAGTCCAGTCGAGACTCGTCCAAACGGTTGCTCTATGTTGCCGTCGATCGAGAACTATATTGCATACCAAATATGGAACAATCCGATAAGTACATTACGTTATGATAATTTTATATAGAGTTGTAAGTTCTAAGTTCATCCAATTATTTATAGATAAGTACATTTTATATATAGGTATAAGTTTATCAAATTGTTTACTTTTCAGGAGAGTTCTCGTATGTTAACGATGATCAACCACGACAAAAAATATAATACATGGAGGTTTGAATTATTGGGAGACGATGTGAAGGCTAAAATTATTCCCACCGGTTTACAATATTTGGGTAACTACTCATATACGACGGTGGATAATACACTAATATCAGCATTTGTAGAACGATGTCATCCAGAAACCAACACTTTCCATCTACCAAACGGGGAGTCGAAGATTACCCTTGATGACGTCCATCATATATTAGGACTTAGGGTTGATGGTCAAGTCATGATGAATCATACTTTTGACGAATCGAGCATCAACTTTTACGACCATATTGTGGATTATGTATCAGGGTGTCTAGGAGTTGATGCCACTAGTTTTACCATCCTTCGAGAATTCAAGAAGTCATATGGACTTCCTTTAAAATATTTAGAGAAGATATTCGCTGATCCGGACCCCGAAGTGGATAATAGCGATAATGTGGCCAGTGGATATATGCAGTTCATCCTAGGGGCTGTTGGCATTACGGATAAGTCTGGAACGTCCATACATGCCAAATATCTCCTGAATTTGGACGACATAGACACGGTGGAACAAATATTTTGGGGAAGCGGTATACTCGCATACCTTTACCGCGAGCTTGGTGCGGCATCCCGCGTCGATTCGAAGATAATATTCGGATGCCAGACTCTACTCTATGTATAGATATATCTTTGTCAACTTGTATACATTATTAAAAAAATTCTTGTTAATTTTTGGACTAATATTTTTTTAACTTGGTTACGTGAAGGCATGGATATACGAGCACTTTCCAACCCTGCAGCGGGCTAAACTTAACCGAGGGTATGACGAGCACCTTCCTAGAATGTGCAGATGGAAGCCAACTAAGGAAGATGCCAAACGTCCACACACATTGGCCGCCCTACGGAATGCACTCGAAGATATGACGATAGAAGAGGTGAATTGAGACCTAATTTTTTAATGTTTGGTAATAATTTACTAAATTACGTTATGCTAAATGACGTTACGCTAAATTTCATGCGTTGTAGATTGTTTGGGATCCATATCGTGATTTGCGACAGACTAGTCGTCCATTGCAACCAGTCGCTTTATATCACGGTCTGATAAGTTGTCATAAAATCGAGGAGGCTTATATGCCTGATAGAGTGATCCGTCAGTTTGGCTACGTACAAACAGTCCCGAAGTGCACATTGAAAATGATAACTGCTCCGCGAGGTACAAAACCGCTAAACTATATTCCTGCGACATTCAACTGGGTCTCGGACTTCTTCACTGAGTGGCAACGTCACATTATTAGAGAAACCAAACGGCAACCAGCAGTAAATATGACAGATTGTAGCAATGACTACCTCGCCTACTACGTTGGTGTCAGACTACCTATGTCACGACCCGCACCCGGTATAGGGACGCAAGTCGGAAACAACGCCCAGCCTACGCCGCAGCATCGACGGTAGAACGTTGTCTTGGTCTACTATACTATCTAAAATCTCACAATAATATAAAGTTTGCCAACAATAGCTCACACAAAACTCAATCACAATCTAAAGAACGAGAAGATATGAAGGAAGTCTAACTATACATCAAAAAAATATAAATTATCAACAATAGAAACAAAAATCAATAACTCAAATAAAAGTCGAAAACAAATCCGGTACCAAAAATGCCAAAGAGAACTAATTATGCTACCTAGTGAATCTGGCTAAAACTCCTGGTAGTCACTCCAGAACTAGTGGAACCAAGTCTGCACCATCTATAAGTCAAAGTCCAAAATATGTCGGACACCAATCTCTCGGATCCTCTGAAAAATATTTTCCAGTCAGGAATGGAGCGAAGTACATACCTCTGAAAGCAGTTCCAATAACATAATCGAGCATATAAACAGATATAGAAATAAAATACAAGATCACTAAACATATGAATGATGAACAAGATATATACAGGTAATGTACGAGAATATATAGATCAATAATATGAATATCACAATATGATGAAGTAAACTGCAATCTAAACTATCTAATGTGCCTTAGAATACGAGTTCATTATGTGATCGGGTTGGGTGAACATGATCAGGTAAGACGGATTACAAGTGAAGTATGTAATCAGAATATACACGATTTGTAATAATGGCTTTGATCGCATAATCAACTCCTACTCTCCCACCCCCAACTAATACCGATGGATCCAATCACGACACGCTACGAACACGAAAATATAACCACTGTCACGAGCAGTGGGTGTACACGAATATCATAACCACCGAACACGAGCGGTGGGTGTACACGAATAAGCATACTGAACACGAGCAGTGTGTGAACACGAAGTAACATCAATATCCAGTATACACGATGAGATATAATGTACACGAGTACCCGCTTAATACGGTAGGGGATAATATCTCATGACGGGATCCATATAGTATCAGTCCGTAAAATCACTATGTCGGGATCAATGTATACAATTCTAGAACATGCATATATACAATATTATAAATTGAAAACTATCAAAGAAATGTACTCACCTCTGGTCCAGAGCAATGAATGTCAAACTATCCGAACTGGTGTCACACAGATCTATATATGGAATATTGCATTAATACAAGGTTCTGGAAAAAAAAGAGAAGTTAAACTAGTCAACTTCTAGGTCAACAAGTCAATTCTAAGTCAAAAGTCAAACTAGGTCAACTCTAAGTCAACTATGGTCAACTATAGTCAAACTATGGTCAACTACCCATTTCTAGGTTGCATGAGTCTAACTCAAAGATATTGGGCTCATACACTATGAATCTAGGCCATACAAGCTACATCTTAGGATACTAAGATACCGTATCTCAGGATACGCAAACAAGGGATAAATATAACACATATGTACATATCAAATAATATTATATATATAAAATTCTAATTACCAATGCTAAATGGATACCTTGGTTTCGAACCAACTTGGTATCGCAATACTAAACCTCTATCTTGATACCCAAACCCAATACCTTGGGTATCCTTAATACCTTGGCATTTACCTTGGTATCTCAAGGTAATGTCACTCTAGTATATATATATATATATATATATATATATATATATATATATATATATATATATATATATATATATTAACTATCCAACTATAACTATAAACTACCATGTATTTAGTATTTATACAATACTATATACCTTATTTTAGTCACCTTAATACCAACCCATAATTACTTTATAACTATCCTATTACTATGCTAATACCTACTACTCATACATTGGTATCTCTTGATACTTACCTTGGTATCTCAAGGTAATGCCAAAATCTTCATATATATATATACTTACTATTCATCAATAACTATATGTATATATATATATATATATATATATATATATATATATATATATATATATATATATATATATATATATATATATATCAATCCAATATAACTTCTAGTATGTACTAAATAGAATAAATACCAACTACCAACTACACACTAAATACTAATACATACATACGTACATACATACATACATACATACATACATACATACATACATATAACTAAAGATACTCATAACAATAGATAACTAAAATATACTAACTATTCAAATAATATTATATGCTACAACTAAATATATTATACATATAGTATACTAAAGCACAATTAGAAAATTAGGAACAAATATACGTATATATTAATTACCATATATATATATATATATATGTCACGGCCCGCACCCGAAAAATCGGGCATGAGTCGTGGGTACGTCCAGCCTACGCCGCAGCATCGGCGGTAGAACGCTGTCTAGGTCAACTATCTAGATAATAATCTCACACAAAAATCGGGCATGACCTCTCCAAAAGGAGGGCAACCACACAATCAAAATATAAACCTGTCAAGATCTCAACTCCAAACGGAGGAGCAATAACAAAAGATAATCTCAAGTACTCAATCACGAATCTAAGCACGATAGATAACAAAGAAGACTAACAACTATAAAGTCTAACCACCAACTACTACTACAACAACCACAACATCAATAATAATAATAATACAACAATACATCATCTAAAATTATATACAAACAAGGTCTCAATCCAAAACCGGAGACAAATCCGGTGCTAAAAACTAATAAAAACAACAACAAGATCCTAGTGATCCCGGCTACCAACCCGGAAATCACCTCTAAACTAGAGGGTCCCTGTCTGCACCATCGACAGGCTCAGGTCCATAAAACGTCGGACACCAATCCTCCGGATACTCTGAAAAATATGTCCAGTCAGGACTGGAGCAAGTACATCTCTAACAGCAGTTCCATTTAAATGATAAAAACTATAAAACAGTTATAGCAAGTAGCAAGAAGAAAGAAGTAAGTATGAAACAGGAAATAAACATGTATCACTGGTGCATAAAGGTAAAGATGCAGGAATATCAGAAACAAGATAGTAGTAACTGTAAGATACAAGAATCTAAGCTAAGATCAAGTCCGTGCACATGAACGTGTAGTGAGTCTAGCATGAAAAACATGTAGTGAGTCAAGTCCAGAAACATGTAAGTGAGACAAGTCAAGAAATGCATGAGAGTCCAGACTATAAAGAATGAACTCGGTGTCTTTGAAATACTTGTTTCGACATGTAAACGGCTAGGGGTAAGTACGGCTCACCGCGCACTGGGTGCACGGCTGCTATCATTCCAGATTAGACCAGAGGGAGTGATTCCTGATGATGCCAGATAGGAATGTTTACATGTCTACTCGAGTATTTCCCCGCCCCGACTGGCGATCCGAACAACTGGCGATCCGAACCAGTGTCGCAAGAACCTAATGCAAAAAGCAAGGTTAAACAGGGTTTCTAATAAGTTAAACAGATATAAAATAACTAAAAATAGGCTTCTAGGGTCGTTCTAGGTCAAACAGGTCAAACTGGTGAAATCTGGGTCAAAAAGTCAACGCGGGGTCCAAAAAGTCAACTCTAGGTCAAAACTAGGTCAAATGTTGACTTTTACGGTCAACGGGGACAATTATGGTCAAAGCTAGGTCAAACTAGGGTGCCCCTGAAATTCTAGGTCAAACGGAGCTCATTAAGCTACTAAACTCACAAACTCGCCTAATCGAGATACCGGGATACCCTCGGTATCCGATACCTCGCCCTAGGCCACGCACCCCGCCTAAACGCGCTAAAACCCATGCTAGCACGCGTAAATATATACACATAAGCATATAAAAATCACTCCAAGACAAATCCTAGGCTATTGCTCAAAAACCCCGCTCGAAACCCAATACCTTGGTTATCTTAAGGTATTGAAATACCTTGGTATCTCAAGGTATTGAGATACCGCTCTCAAACCCTCTAACTAGCTACCTAGCTATTAATTACATACCTAGATATTAATCTAGGCTAGGTAATATAGATATCTACCATATTTATATATGTCTAAGTAGGTATCTACCTATATATATATATATCCACACATATATACATTTACCCATTATCTTACCCTACGCATAAATATATATGACTATACTATCTAGATATCTCTAGGTATTGATATAACTCTATGTATATAGATATATATATACCTTAGATAGATAACTACCTATCTAGTAACTATCTATCTATTGATAGATATATCTATCTATCTAAGTATCTCATACTTATCTTACCTATTTATCCAACTACCTATCTATTAATTAGATATCCCTCTAACTATCTAATATATCTATAAACTAGTCTAACTATCAAACTCTCTAATCTATCTATAAACTATCTATCAATTAATAGCTATCTAGCTATCTAACTACCCGTCTAATTATCCATCTACCTATTTATCTACCCATAGATATAGGTATCTACCTATGCATCTACTTATCTATCTATCAATCTAATCTATTTAACTACTTATCTAACTATCAACCTATTGATAGATACATCTATCTAGCACTCTACCTATTCCTAACCCTCACTAGTACTCTACTGCTACTGCTCCCTGCTCAAAATGCTGCTGCTGCACGCTGTTATTGCTGCGCTGCTGCTGCTCCTCTTGGCACTGCTGCTGCTGCAGGTGCTCCTACATGTGCTGCTGCTGCTGCTCCTTCTGGAGCTGCTGCTGCTGCTCTCCTAGCAGCAGCTAGCTGCTGCTGTTGCAGCTGAACTGCTGCTGCTGCAGTTCAGTTTCCCCCCGCTGCGCTGCGCTGCACTGGCCACCCCCCTCGCTGCCTATACACCACACACCTATATACATAATATAACTCTATATATCTATATATATATATACCACTAGATATATATATATACACAAACTAATATCTATATCCTAACACACACACACACACTTAAACACACACTAATACACACACACACTCGCAACACTAACAATACACACACACACATAAATATATATACATAGCTACATATATATATACACTCAATATATATATATCTACACACACTCTCAACTATATATATATACATACACCTATATATATATATATACATACACACACACAAGCACACTTACACATATACATATATATATATACACATAGACATATACATATACAAGTACATAAATATAAATACACACATATACATATATATATAAATATATATACATAAACACACATACATATATATAAATATATATATATAGACACATATCAATACAAACACAACCACGCACACAACACTCAAACCACACGCCCTACTCACGCCCAACGACCCCGACACTCACCAACGCCTATAAATATATAAAATATAGCTCGAAAACTATAACACACACTCTCCGATACTAACCCAACGCGCGCACAAGCCCGAAACGAGGAAACCAAGTCGAAATGGCCGTTCGGTCATTTCGACGAACACGTGGTGCGCGGCTCGGAAAACCTCCTGAAACGCACACCAAACGAACTCGGAATCGGCCCAAAATTTACCCACGCGTCCTAAACGATGTCTAGATCCTAGAAAATGTGCTCCCGCGTCGATTCTAGGTCCGTGGCGGAAACGCACACGCACTTAGAATCGGCGACGACGAAAAGCCCCAATTTCGCCCGAAATGCCCGTTTCTCCGTGACACGGCTTCCCGTGTCCGAACGGAGACACGCACTCACCCTCTAGACACCCGACAACGTCTACCTAGGTCCATCTAACCTAGGACATCACCCAAAATTGGGCCAAATTTGGATTCCACCCAAAATTGACACAAAACCTAGTGTTAAAGTCTCCAAACACTACCCAACTAGTTCCAACTTCCTCCCACGGGTAGCCTAAGGGTCTAGAAAGGTTCTAAAATATTAATTACACTATAAAAGAGTAATTACAAGGGAAAATTTAGGGTTTACCTCTTGGGAGTTGGAATCCCAAGCAAAAATCCCCAAAATGCTCCAAATCCTCCAATCCAAGCTTTCAAGCCTCAAATCCAAGCTCCAACACCAAATCTAGGCTCTACCCACCTAGGTTAGGGAAAGATCTAGGGTTAGGGTTAATCATAAAGAAGAATAGAGGAAGAAAGAAGAGAAATGGAAGCTTACTTGAAAGTGGGAAGAAGAAAAGAAGAAGGAAGAGTGGAAAATGGAGAAGAAGAAGAAGAAGAATGAAGAATGAAGAAGAAGAGGAAGTGGGGAAGAAGCTCCTGCTGGTTCACACGGGTCTGGGAAGGGTTTGGGGCCGACCATGCTAAATATAAGGGTTACACTAAGTTCCACATTCCCAAAACGCCCCTACTCACTCGGTTTTGGGTTCCGGGTTCCAAAATCACTCAAACTAGTTCCAAATCTCTCCCACTAACCTCCTAAAAATAAAATAAATATTCTAAGCCCCAAAATAAGTCTCACAGGGGTGTGGGCTGGGTCGGACATGGGTCCACTAGGGTCTGACATGGGTCCAGGCTAGCCAAAATCCTAAAACAATCAAAATAAAAATAATAAAAAATAATGCAATCACTAATTAAATATAAATACAATTAATTATAAATAATACACAATTAACCAAATTAAAAAAAAAATACCCGGCTCTGGAAATGGGGTGGTGACAAGCCTATCCTCCTTAGAAAATTTCGTCCTCGAAATTTAAAGTCAATCACACTCCTCTAGGTCAAACCCCCAACAATCAAAGTCAAGAAATTCTACCAATACAACATACAAGATCAGGGTCCTACTGGTCGTGTTATTACAGTCTCAATCAGGGTTACTACACTATCTACCACAGCACAAAACGTCTAACAGGTACTAATGAAGCACACCACAAGGAATGGAAATGACAGGAAGAAGAAACAAGAGACAGACCTGCTAACCCGATATCCGTAGCATCGGCCTCCTCGACCGTCAACGCATAAGCCCTGCCCTGCTAGGGTGTATCCCTCTGCTGGTGCGGGGCATGATGCTGCGCCACAGATGGCCTAGCTCCAACTCTCTGATCCTGTGCTCCATCCAATGGAGGTGCAGTGGGGCAATCTCGCATCTGGTGAGCAGCGGATCCACAGAACAAACACACCTTCAGCCTCCTCCTACAAACATCCCAAGTGTGTCCTGCCTTCCTGCAGTAGGCACAAGTGGGCGCTCTCTGATCCTGATCCTGCTGTGCTGCCTTCTGCACATAGGGACGCTTAGCTGGTCCCGCACTACCACTGGCACTGCCTGAATCATCCCTGCCTCTCTTGGACTTGAGCTCCAAGTCATCCTCTGCTCTCTGAGCATCTCCTACTATCTGCTCAAAAGTTGCCTCGCGGTCGCTCCTGGTCAAAGACTTGACCGCCATGACCAAGCCCTTGCGAAACTTCCTCGCCTTGGCTGCCTCGCTCAAGCCATCCATAAATCTGCCCAAACGGCAGAACTCTGCTGCGTACTCATCCACCGTCATGCTCCCTTGGACGAGTGCCTCAAACTGGCTCTCCAAAGCACTAAGCGCCACATCTGGGAAAAAACTTCTCCTTAAAAAGCCTCTTAAAAGCCTCCCAAGTAAGCCCTGGCGCTACAATCCTCGTATCAGTGCGATACCACGTCAAGGCGAGGTCGAACATCTGACTACCCGCTGCCTCTATCTGCATGCTGTCTGGAATCTGCGCCAGCCTGAAGATGCCCTCAATCTGCTCTATCCAGTCATCCGCGTACAGGATCCCTTCTGTACCACGGAACTCCTTGGGCCGCATCCTCTGAAAGTCAATGATGCTGCCTGGCCTCGGATGCTGAATCTGATCTGCCTGTGGCTGAATCTGTGCCACCCTATCCACTGCTGTCATGGCCACCTGGTGGGCGTTCTCAATGCCCAGTCTCATCACATCCACCTGACGGTGCTGCGCGTCCATCATCTCCCTGAAGAACGCAAACAACTGTGCGGCATCTACTGGAGCAGGAAGTGGTGGAGGAACCACCGGAACGACTGGGGTAGTCCTCGGATCGATAGGTGAAGGAGGATCCCCGAGAGAAGCAGATGCTCCCTCAACCGCAGGAGTGGTGAGTGGAGCGGTAGCAGCTGCCTGAATACGAGCCGGACGAGAGGTAGCAGACCTCTCAGTGGCAACTGCTGGGGCGGTACGACGAGATCGTGTCTTCGGAGGCATCCTGAACACAGATCAAAAGATGTCAATACGGCACAAGATACGATATCATCAAAGAAGGACAGTAATATTTCAAAAGAAGCAATTTCAGAATAATTAGATTGGAATTGTTCCTAGTCGTGATTGAGTACACTCTCATCCTAGATCCTAGATCCTATAGCAGGCTCGCAGCAGTACAACTAAGTTGTTGTACCACCACGATATCGCACTAATTGCGAATCGAGACCTGCATGGGCTGCCACCAAAAATGTGTCACGACCTGCACCCGGAAAATCGGGCATGAGTCGTGGGTACGTCCAGCCTACGCCGCAGCATCGGCGGTAGAACGCTGTCTAGGTCAACTATCTAGATAATAATCTCACACAAAAATCGGGCATGACCTCTCCAAAAGGAGGGCAACCACACAATCAAAATATAAACCTGTCAAGATCTCAACTCCAAACGGAGGAGCAATAACAAAAGATAATCTCAAGTACTCAATCACGAATCTAAGCACGATAGATAACAAAGAAGACTAACAACTATAAAGTCTAACCACCAACTACTACTACAACAACCACAACATCAATAATAATAATAATACAACAATACATCATCCAAAATTATATACAAACAAGGTCTCAATCCAAAACCGGAGACAAATCCGGTGCTAAAAACTAATAAAAACAACAACAAGATCCTAGTGATCCCGGCTACCAACCCGGAAATCACCTCTAAACTAGAGGGTCCCTGTCTGCACCATCGACAGGCTCAGGTCCATAAAACGTCGGACACCAATCCTCCGGATACTCTGAAAAATATGTCCAGTCAGGACTGGAGCAAGTACATCTCTAACAGCAGTTCCATTTAAATGATAAAAACTATAAAACAGTTATAGCAAGTAGCAAGAAGAAAGAAGTAAGTATGAAACAGGAAATAAACATGTATCACTGGTGCATAAAGGTAAAGATGCAGGAATATCAGAAACAAGATAGTAGTAACTGTAAGATACAAGAATCTAAGCTAAGATCAAGTCCGTGCACATGAACGTGTAGTGAGTCTAGCATGAAAAATATGTAGTGAGTCAAGTCCAGAAACATGTAAGTGAGACAAGTCAAGAAATGCATGAGAGTCCAGACTATAAAGAATGAACTCGGTGTCTTTGAAATACTTGTTTCGACATGTAAACGGCTAGCGGTAAGTACGGCTCACCGCGCACTGGGTGCACGGCTGCTATCATTCCAGATTAGACCAGAGGGAGTGATTCCTGATGATGCCAGATAGGAATGTTTATATGTCTACTCGAGTATTTCCCCGCCCCGACTAATACAAGTGGATCCAAGACTCGACACGCAAATCAAGATGAGTCCAGCCTGTACATGAATGATGCCTGTAGTGATGCCAGTAGATGATGCCAGTAGTGATTCCAGAATAGAGGCCAGAAACATGAAATGTACGTGTCGCAAGTAAATGAATCCAGAAATACCAGTCAGTGTCCCGTGTTGTGCCAGAATAATCAGATGATACTATACTAGAAGCTGAATCATAATAATCATCAGATAATGAAAACTATCAGAGAATGTACTCGCCTGACGTCCTGAGCAACTGACGATCCGAACCGGTGTCGCAAGAACCTAATGCGAAAAACAAGGTTAAACAGGGTTTCTAATAAGTTAAACAGATATAAAATAACTAAAAATAGGCTTCTAGGGTCGTTCTAGGTCAAACAGGTCAAACCGGTGAAATCTGGATCAAAAAGTTAACCCGGGGTCCAAAAATTCAACTCTAGGTCAAAACTAGGTCAAACGTTGACTTTTACGGTCAACGAGGACAATTATGGTCAAAGCTAGGTCAAACTAGGGTGCCCCTGAAATTCTAGGTCAAACGGAGCTCATTAAGCTACTAAACTCACAAACTCGCCTAATCGAGATACCGGGATACCCTCGGTATCCGATACCTCGCCCTAGGCCACGCACCCCGCCTAAACCCGCTAAAACCCATGCTAGCACACGTAAATATATACACATAAGCATATAAAAATCACTCCAAGACAAATCCTAGGCTATTGCTCAAAAACTCCGCTCGAAACCCAATACCTTGGTTATCTTAAGGTATTGAAATACCTTGGTATCTCAAGGTATTGAGATACCGCTCTCAAACCCTCTAACTAGCTACCTAGCTATTAATTACATACCTAGATATTAATCTAGGCTAGGTAATATAGATATCTACCATATTTATATATGTCTAAGTAGGTATCTACCTATATATATATATATATCCACACATATATACATTTACCCATTATCTTACCCTACGCATAAATATATATGACTATACTATCTAGATATCTCTAGGTATTGATATAACTCTATGTATATAGATATATATATACCTTAGATAGATAACTACCTATCTAGTAACTATCTATCTATTGATAGATATATCTATCTATCTAAGTATCTCATACTTATCTTACCTATTTATCCAACTACCTATCTATTAATTAGATATCCCTCTAACTATCTAATATATCTATAAACTAGTCTAACTATCAAACTCTCTAATCTATCTATAAACTATCTATCAATTAATAGCTATCTAGCTATCTAACTACCCGTCTAATTATCCATCTACCAATTTATCTACCCATAGATATAGGTATCTACCTATGCATCTACTTATCTATCTTATTATCTATCTATCAATCTAATCTATTTAACTACTTATCTAACTATCAACCTATTGATAGATACATCTATCTAGCACTCTACCTATTCCTAACCCTCACTAGTACTCTACTGCTACTGCTCCCTGCTCAAAATGCTGCTGCTGCACGCTGTTATTGCTGCGCTGCTGCTGCTCCTCTTGGCACTGCTGCTGCTGCAGGTGCTCCTACATGTGCTGCTGCTGCTGCTCCTTCTGGAGCTGCTGCTGCTGCTCTCCTAGCAGCAGCTAGCTGCTGCTGTTGCAGCTGAACTGCTGCTGCTGCAGTTCAGTTTCCCCCCGCTGCGCTGCGCTGCACTGGCCACCCCTCTCGCTGCCTATACACCACACACCTATATACATAATATAACTCTATATATCTATATATATATATACCACTAGATATATATATATACACAAACTAATATCTATATCCTAACACACACACACACTTAAACACACACTAATACACACACACACTCGCAACACTAACAACACACACACACATAAATATATATACATAGCTACATATATATATACACTCAATATATATATATCTACACACACTCTCAACTATATATATATATATACACCTATATATATATATATACATACACACACACAAGCACACTTACACATATACATATATATATATACACATAGACATATACATATACAAGTACATAAATATAAATACACACATATACATATATATATAAATATATATACATAAACACACATACATATATATAAATATATATATATAGACACATATCAATACAAACACAACCACGCACACAACACTCAAACCACACGCCCTACTCACGCCCAACGACCCCGACACTCACCAACGCCTATAAATATATAAAATATAGCTCGAAAACTCTAACACACACTCCCCGATACTAACCCAACGTGCGCACAAGCCCGAAACGAGGAAACCAAGTCGAAATGGCCGTTCGGTCATTTCGACGAACACGTGGTGCGCGGCTCGGAAAACCTCCTGAAACGCACACCAAACGAACTCGGAATCGGCCCAAAATTTACCCACGCGTCCTAAACGATGTCTAGATCCTAGAAAATGTGCTCCCGCGTCGATTCTAGGTCCGTGGCGGAAACGCACACGCACTTAGAATCGGCGACGACGAAAAGCCCCAATTTCGCCCGAAACGCCCGTTTCTCCGCGACACGGCTTCCCGTGTCCGAACGGAGACACGCACTCACCCTCTAGACACCCGACAACGTCTACCTAGGTCCATCTAACCTAGAGCATCACCCAAAATTGGGCCAAATTCGGATTCCACCCAAAATTGACACAAAACCTAGTGTTAAAGTCTCCAAACACTACCCAACTAGTTCCAACTTCCTCCCACGGGTAGCCTAAGGGTCTAGGAAGGTTCTAAAATATTAATTACACTATAAAAGAGTAATTACAAGGGGAAATTTAGGGTTTACCTCTTGGGAGTTGGAATCCCAAGCAAAAATCCCCAAAATGCTCCAAATCCTCCAATCCAAGCTTCCAAGCCTCAAATCCAAGCTCCAACACCAAATCTAGGCTCTACCCACCTAGGTTAGGGAAAGATCTAGGGTTAGGGTTAATCATAAAGAAGAATAGAGGAAGAAAGAAGAGAAATGGAAGCTTACTTGAAAGTGGGAAGAAGAAAAGAAGAAGGAAGAGTGGAAAATGGAGAAGAAGAAGAAGAAGAAGAATAAGAATGAAGAAGAAGAGGAAGTGGGGAAGAAGCTCCTGCTGGTTCACACGGGTCTGGGAAGGGTTTGGGGCCGGCCATGCTAAATATAAGGGTTACACTAAGTTCCACATTCCCAAAACGCCCCTACTCACTCGGTTTTGGGTTCCGGGTTCCAAAATCACTCAAACTAGTTCCAAATCTCTCCCACTAACCTCCTAAAAATAAAATAAATATTCTAAGCCCCAAAATAAGTCTCACAGGGGTGTGGGCTGGGTCGGACATGGGTCCACTAGGGTCTGACATGGGTCCAGGCTAGCCAAAATCCTAAAACAATCAAAATAAAAATAATAAAAAATAATGCAATCACTAATTAAATATAAATACAATTAATTATAAATAATACACAATTAACCAAATTAAAAAAAAAATACCCGGCTCTGGAAATGGGGTGGTGACAATATATATATATATATATATATATATATATATATATATATATATAACTGCCAAACTGTCGCTGAAGATTCTGCCCACTGTCGCTGAAGCTGCTGTTGATATTTATACACTGCTGTTTTAGTGACAATTTTCTGCAACTGTCGCTAAAACTGTCACTAAAACTCCTGATGCGCTGCTGATACTGCTGTTGTTTCAGCGACAGTTTTCTGCAACTGTCGCTAAAACTGTCACTAAAACTTCTATTCTCCTCTCTCTTTTATGTTTATATATACAATGCATATATAAATATAACCTATATATATATATATATATATATATATATATATATATATATATATATATATATATATATATATATATATATATATATAGCACCCATAAATAGATACAAAAATACATATAACTATAATATATAACACTATGACAAATAACATATATATAACATACATACACCTCCACATATATATGTACATATTAAATACATATGACAATAGCATAGTAATATATACATATATAACAACACATATATGTATACATATATAAAATCATACAATATATAAATACATAACAATATATAATATAACTATATATATAACCACATATAAATATATCTACTATATTATATATACATATACTACCACTTATAAATATATATCTACATGTAGAAAAATAGCTACATAATAATATACACATATAGTATATATACATAGATGCATAGATCTAAGACACAATATTACATATATATATATATATATATATATATATATATATATGCATATAGATAATTATATTTCTTCATGAAATAAGAACACAAAAGAATTATATCTACAATTAAATTGCACATACATGGACCATATCACCCCGTATCCCACTAGATCTAGGATACGCATGCGACACGAGTCCACCACACATCCAAACGTATCCTGAAGGATCGACAAGAACAAGTCATATATATTATTTATGAACAATACGAAGAGTCAAATATAAATCTATGTGTCCGTGTCAAAATGTGACATGCTCAAAGTCCCGTGTCGGAGGAAAATCCCCCAAATCAACACGTATCACTAAATTGATGGGATACGACCTACACGTACCCAATTGTGGATACGACACTAGTCCCAAATACACAAGCACATGCCAAATTGATCTATAGGACCAATTGACACACACAATAAATGTCAATATCGGAATTTCCCCAAAATTGACACAAAAAATACCATAACTTTCTCAATAGGCCTCCTATGAACACAAAACCAAATCCTATGGGTAGCCTATGCATATGGGTTGATTTTCCATGGTTAAATCTTATTTAGAACTAAATTAAGGAGAAAAACTGAATTGTACCTATTGGGAGATGGATTTCCAATGAAACCTCCAAAATTGGTAAAATTGGCCTTCAACTTGTAGATCCTTGCTCCTCTTTGTAGATTCATGCTTTCTCCTTGTAGATATATGCTTCTTTCTTGTAGATCCATGCTCTAATAGCCTCCAATGGTGATTTGGAAAATAATTGGGTGGAAATTTGGTTGGGATTTGGTTGAGGAAATTTTCTAGAACTAGATTTGGAATAAAAAATGAAGAGAGAGAAAGTTTTCAACCCCTTTATATAGGCCTCACTTGCCCCCTCCCTCAAGCTACTATGTAAAGTCTAAAATACCCCTTGGGGCCTCTCATGAAAGAATTAATTAAGGAGGGAAGCTTCTAGTCTAATGGGTTTAACATAATTAATCATCCTCCTAATAATTGGGCTTCTAATTATTAGGCTCAATTCTAACTAGAATTAAATGTTGGTCCATGAGTCTAAACTAAACTAGTTGGTCCACTAACACAAGTCCAAAAATAAATCTAACATGCTAATAATAAATAAATAATACAATAAATAAAAATTTACCATGCACAATATTTAATTAATTACCAAATGACTAAAATATATTTTCCTAGAAAATATGGTAGTGACAACCTACGTTGTTCAAACGCGGAGGTGATATTGTGCGTGTACCATCAGATCTCCCCGCCAAATCTGTCTTGTATACTGCATTGGTCAAGATGGTGAGCCAACTTCTTCACTTTCAGTTTGATATGTGTAAATTTATAACCTAACAATTTTTTTTTTTAATTCTCATCAATAGGCTAGGAAAGTGAATAAGTTGGGAAGAAGTCTCGTAAGTTTCCAGGGTACGAATTATATGGCCATCAATGACGAGCTACAACAAATCGACAACGCTGAAGATTTTCCTTTCTTGGAAAATAGAGAGCAACGTACAAAGAGGCGACATGAAGTTTAGGCCATGTTTCAAGATTTTTATAACTTTGCTAAAATTTGTGTTTTGAGACATGTAAAACTTTACAGTTTGAAAACTTTGAGTGGTTATGTATTGTTGAAATATTTTGATTGGTTATATTTTAAGTTGCTACAATTTGCTACAACTTGTATTTTAAGTTTGCTACATACAGTTGTTAAATGTGCATAGGCAGTGGCTAAAAACTTGGACTGTCAAATTCTGGACAGTCCTGTAAGCTATCAGGATTGTAAAAATTGCGACAGTCCTAGTTTTATATAAATTTTTGCAGAGACAGTGGCTTCAAATTATGACTGTTGAAATTTTGACAGTCCTCATAGCTTGTGGGACTGTCAAAATCCTGACAGTCCTAGTTTTACATAAAATTTTCAGTGTGTTAAATTTAGGACTGTCAAAATTTTGACAGTCCACATAGCTTGTGGGACTGTCGAATTCCTGACAGTCCTAGATTTACATATAAATGTGCAGACAGTGGGTTAAAATTAGGACTATCAAAATTTTGACAGTCCTCATTGTTTGAGGGACTGTCAAAATCCTGACAGTCTTGGTTTTATATAAAATAGACAGTGGGTTAAAATTAGGACTGTCATAATTTTGACAGTCTTCTTGGCTTGTTGGACTATCAAAATTTTGACAGTCCTAATTTTATATATAAAGGTGGAGACAGTGGGTTAAAATTAGGACTGTCAATATTTTGGCAGTCCTTATTTCTTGTGGGACTGTCAAAATCATGACAGTCCTACTTTTATATAAAATAGACAGTGGGTTAAAATTAGGACTGTCACAATTTTGATAGTCCTCTTAGCTTGTTGTACTGTCAAAATTTTGACAGTCCTAGTTTTACATATAAAGGTGGAGACAATGGGTTAAAATTAGGACTGTCATAATTTTGACAGTCCTCATAGCTTGTGGGACTGTCCAGATTGTGACAGTCCTAATCTTACATATAAAGGTCGAGACAGTGGGTTAAAATTAGGACTGTCAAATTTTTGACAGTCCTCATTGCTTGTGGGACTGTCAAAATTCTGATAGTCCTAGTTTTATATAAAATAGACAGTGGGTTAAAATTAGGACTGTCACAATTTTGACAGTCCTCATAGCTTGTGGGACTGTCCAAATTGTGACAATCCTAATTTTATACAGATTTTGCCTCATTGCACAACATACAGTTCAACATACAGTTCTAGTTATACAGATTTTTTTCATTGCACAACATACAGTTCAATATACAGTTCAATATACAGTTCAACATACATGGCTCATTGCACAAATATACAGTTCAATATACAGTGCTCATTGCACAACATACAGTTCAATATACAGTTCAACATACATGGCTCATTGCACAACATATAGTATAAGATGAATCAATCGATTAGAATATCAAAGTAGTCCTTCGGCAAGATTTTTGGATCCTCCATCTTCATCATCTTCTTATATCCAACAATTGCATCCGTGTAGGGTATTGTCTATGTGATCGCTTCCTCTGGTGCGTATTTATACCATAGCGTAGAAGGTGGAGGAATAGGAGAATGATCGATCAACCTTGGGATGACAAAGTATTATCCGACAAGCCCTATCGAACATAGATTGGATAGTTTGTGTTCGACCGGGGGAGCGCACATGCCTATGAATCATATAATGCTCAATTAGTATAATACATACATACATGTATATCTATTATATGCGTAATTAATTAGTATTATGAGATACATGAGTCATAGTATGTGCTATGTATTATATGTACTAGATATCTTGAATGTGACCATGGATACCCCGTAGGTACATCGACCTATGACCCTGTAGCATGATAACGGACTGCCGAATGTATACTGACGTACTGGCGAGACCATACTATTGACCGTCTGTTATGCACAGCAACGACAGACGTGACCACCCCTAGCGTAGCCTTTTGAGATCATTATGTTGATTGTGTGCTAGAGTAATATTTGATGAAGTATTGGGTTATATGATATGTCTATAGGACTGTTGGATCATTCAGACGACACCTTGGAACCCGGACAGTGGTATTGCCAGCTAAGAATCCCAGGCGAGTACATTCTCTGACAGTTTCTATTATGTTGATTTTTTTTATAACTTTTGTTGTATAGCGTACATGACTCTGACACTATTGTTTACACGAGTTGGCATCATTGAGACCTGTCACGAGGAGTCATGATTGGAATCCATCATGTTAGCTGGGGATAAATAGGGAAATATTAGTAGATTATGTGATCATACTCAACTTTACATGCATCATAGCTCACCCACACCTCACGTCGGTACAACCTTACCCTTACATGCCTCATCGCTGTTACATATGGTTAGCCTGACCTGTTAGGGATGATCGCTAATCAATGTAATAAGTTATATAGTCCCAAGTCGATCATATGATATGCTGATATTTCACACACTTAGTTAGATGATTCTTGACATGTATCTTGGTATATTGATCTTGCATTTCCACATGTTCTAGTTATTGATCTTGTACACACTTACATACCAGTTCATTGTTCTTGCGTGTACTTGTATTTCTATTTCATTGCTAGATGTATATTGATGATGATGTTCCAGTATTTCTTATTCCAACATTGCCTCTATTTCAGTATTCTTATTGCCAGTATTTCCTATCTGTCTTATATTTCTTTACACTGTGTTATAGTTTTTGTCAATATATGTGGAACTGCTGTTAGAGGTGTATTTTATTCTAATCCTGACTGGATATTTTTTCCAGAGGATCTTGAGAAGTTTTGTACCACACACTACGGACCAGGTATAGACGCAGATTACGCACCAGAGATCCTAGAGGAGACCATGCCTTTAGATGAGACATTACCTGCAGCTATCTAGATAGTATTTATTTATGCTTTGAGACTTATTGAGGTTTATTTCAGTTTATGTTTAGACTTATGTCAAGTTTAAATTGAGACTTGTGGAGACTTTGTGTTGGACAGCTAGACTGAGATTATCTTTATGTTTGAGACATGGTGTTTAACTATGTCATTTCCTCTTATCTTTTCTCATGCCTTATACTTTATAGTTGTTGTGATTTAGTTACATTGTGAGATATTATGGAGATATATATCATTGACAGGTGTTTAGTTATATAGTATTACTGTGACCTAGACAACGTTCTACCGCCGATGCTGCGGCGTAGGCTGGACGTACCCATGCTCTCGTGCCCCTATACTGGGTACGGGTCGTGACAGGAACATTAACAATAGACCAAATAAAATCCCGTATCTCAGGTAGAAAATTTAGAATATATAGACTATATGAATCAGAGAAGTTATCTAAACCCTCCGCCGTGACAGCATCGGTCATTTTCTGTTTCTCCCCCCCTTCGAATAGTAAGCTTACTCTTTTTCTGCAAAAATACCACACTTTCGATAGCCGACTTTACCTCAACTTGCTCTAAATTGCGTTCAATATGTTCAAACAAGGATGGATCTCTTTTAGTTGACTCCATCCCCTTCTTTTTTGCTCTACTCATTCTTGAGTGTGCTCTTCCCTTAGGAGTTCGAACAACAGATGGCTCTTGCAATCGAGTTATTGCCGGAACTGTAATTTTTTGGATTTTAACCTCAATGGATCTTCTCTCCGGTTCCGATGTGATACACCACCTTGCGTGCAGGAGTTTTACTTGTGACAAAGAAAAGAAATCATCCTGAACTTCCACCGTCGGCATTATCGACATCTGTCTCCAACGTTGATCAACTACATCTATTGGAATAGGTATCGATTGACGACGATATTCGTTAATCTTATGTGCACAAGGAAGGCCGAGTGAATGTCGATATGAATAACCGCAAACCTCGGGATCATAACCAACCGACTTTGACCTACCAATCTCCTCAAATAAAAAGCCCAAGGCCTTGTGAGATACTACATGGATTAAACCATCCAAGAGGTGTTCATGCTTTACAATATTGAGGCTCATCTCAAATGATGCTACAATCTCATTCGCCGTAGAAATAATCATCAAATGAATCGATTGCCAAACGGAGACAAAATTACCGATCGATGACCGTAGATATCTTTTTAAACTTAAGTGTGATCCTTCGACCCGGTTCGTAGTGATTGTGCCATAATGCTTTACCATGTTCGTCCATGCTAAGACGAATTATTCTTTATGTGGTTTTAGCCAAGTATCTTTGATATAAGATATGCATGTTGGGTTACTCGTCTCCCACTTTTGTTTGAACATGTACCATGTCGTGTCGTAGCTGTCTGTAGTACTTACTCGCCATACAAGACTCCAATCACTGTAGAATTCTTCGAAGCGAACCATGTCAATTTTACCGTCCACATTTTCAAATTTATTCTTGCATTGAGCTTGGATATTTCGATTTATATGCCAAGTGCATAGTAGTCTATGCACATAAGAAAATACAATATCTATAGCATTTATTAGCGCATATTCTCTGTCGGTAACAAAAACAGAGGGCTATTTGTATCCTGTGTAAAGGGATTATAGTTTCCTCAACGCCCAAGTATAATCCTCTACTGTCTCACTCTTCATAAAACAAAAAGCGACTGAAAATATTTTTTTCGTAGACGTAAACCCAACAACGTGAAAAAGAGGCATCTTGAACTTGGTGGTCTTATATGTACAATCAAGGGCTAACACTTTTACGAAGGACCGAGCCAAGTGTGTGCAATCAGGATGAGCCCAAAATAATGAAAGGAGTTCATCAGTTTGTGGATGTCTTCTATGGTACTCCACGTAGTGATGCTCCTCAAGCAACTTTAATACTTGCTGCATCGCCATTATTCCTTTCATACTATTACATTTTGCTCTCGCCAAACTATTATAGACCGTCCTCATGGTTTACTTCTTTCCATCTTCTTTTTGTCGCACGGCAGAATAAATTTGTTTTGGTGTAACTCCGGAAAGGAACATTTCTTCAACCAACTTTCTCTCATCCTCCTTCAACCGTGCCACGTAGGCATGACCCGTAAGTGTCTCTGGAATAGGATGATTGTGTATTCCATTCTTAACTTCGATTATCCACTTCACATCTTCTACTTTTACAATCAACAACTTAAATGGACAACCACATTTTCTCGTCCCGATGTTTTTCTTGGGGATTTTTTTTTTCAACAATACCCTTTTTTTATGATGCTCCCTGAACACACCTCCTTTTTCGCAGCCTAGCTCTACATATTTTCGGTCCTACCGAGATCTGATGGATCTTGCAATGACAATGACTATATTACATCGTCTTTTAACTTCTCTGCACCAATTTAATGCTTCTTCCTGGGATGCAAATTGAATATCCGTTGAGAATATATCCTCCACATCAACCCCAATAGCAGGATGTACCACAACATCTGTACGAGCTTGGTCCTATAACCAATATAAAATAATCTAAAATTTAATAACTTCAAATAATTGACAGTTCAAATAATTTACAGTCTTTAAAATTCAGGACTGTCACTATTTTGACAGTCCACTTAGTATATAGGATTGTCGAAATTATGACAGTCCTATATTAATATAGGACTGTCGAATTATTGGCAGTCCTATATTTATATAGGACTGTCGAATTTTATACAGTCCTTACACGATGACTGTCGAATTAGGTTTGTTATTTTACGTACCGTACGTGCTTCGGAATAACCGACATGTTCTTCGGAAGGACCGGAGTGTATATTTTTGGATTGCATGATCCAACTTCTTTATCGAACATAATTTTATGCATCGCTCCTACAATAGTCAAATAAAACTAAATTTTTTGTGTGAATCGCAAAACTTATTCATCGTATGTTGTCGAAGACATACCGGAAGAATATTCGTTGGACAATCACCAAAGCAAAATTTTCTTCCACTTGGGACCACAACTATCAAATTCCAAAGTTAGGTTTAGATTTTTGGACTTGGGAGAATAAGAGATTTCTTCATGTGAGGGTGAAAAACAAAGAAGAGAAATGATTTTTTACTTATATAGGTTAGTGTGGGCTAGCCCTAAGTAACTTTGATGAGTGACAAACTTGTAATTTTACAAAATTTTCAATAGGCTAGCCCCAAGTAAACTATGTAGTGCCCTTATCAACAGCCTAAGAAAAGTAGAGAAAAAGAAATAAGAGCGAGAGAGAGAGAGGAGAGAGAGAGAGAGAGAGAAAGGAGAAACAAATTGAGCCACCACCACCATCTACTTCTCCCTCTCTTTTCCTTCTGCCCGCGCCACTCCTCCTTCCTGTCCTGTATGCCTTTTGCCGTATATCGCTCCCAGATCGACAGTTTCTCTCTTCCGTCCATGGCTCCTTCATGCCCTCTGCCACACACTCAGTGTCAAGATTCGCGACGACGAGGTCATCTCTGTCGGATCGGACCGGGCACATGGTTTGAAATTATCGGATGGATCTGGACACAATTTTTTCTGTCCGAATTCAACCGAGCCGGACAAAGATCCTTCCGATTCTATTTTCGGTCCGAGCTTGAACACTAGGTTGTTCGAGTTCGTCCGATCCGTTTACACCCCTACTCCTCTGCCGTTCCTTGCTGCTGTTGCTGCCGCTGCCGCCCGCCGCTGCACCTCGTCGCCGCCTTTGATGCCGCTGCTGTTGCGGTTGCTGTCGTCACTGCCATCACATCATCAGAGATAGGAGGGGGGCATCGCCGAAGATAGGAGGGTGGCATCGCCAGAGAGGGAGGAGGTGGCTCGCAGGAGAGGATGGCAGGGGCTGGGGTATTTTGGAATTTTTTTCCTTGATGGTATAAAGTTAAAAAAATTTCAATAGTTGAGGGTATTAAGTTATTGCCTATAAAAGTTAAGGGGTGTAAGTTGAACATTTGACATAGTTGAGAGTATCAAGTTGCAATTAAGTCTTTTTTTAAAGTAGGAAGAAAGTGGTCTTTTAACTAAACGTGTGAAGTGGAAATTTTTTTTTTTTTTACGAGTATCAAGTTACAATTAAGTCTTTTTTTAAAGTAGGAAGAAAGTGGTCTTTTAACTAAACGTGCGAAGTGAAAATAAATTTTTTTTTTACCTCCGTGCTCCACTTTGGAGGAAAACAATGGATATTTAGATTTTAGGTCTTACATAAGTTGTAAAATTAGTGTTT
The DNA here is from genome assembly GCA_036927795.1 of Iris macrosiphon. NCBI lineage: Eukaryota > Viridiplantae > Streptophyta > Magnoliopsida > Asparagales > Iridaceae > Iris > Iris macrosiphon. The sequence goes on from JAYESA010000009.1 coordinate 59,096,299, forward strand.
GGGTCTTCAAAAAATAGTAATTAGTGTTTGGATCTTAAAAGTGTCGCCAAAAATAATTAGTGACATTTTTAGTGACACTTTTGAGATCAAAAGTGTAACACCCCGTTTTATTCAAGCGGACTGCCGATTCAAACGGCAAAAGTGCAATATTCCAACCCTCTTTGCTCAGGCGAGAACACTCGTTTGAGGCAAATGATACCTAGACTTGTCCCTACAGGATTCCGGTTTAGGCTTTCAGAGGCTCGCTTGACGTATCGCTCAACCGAGGCGAATCATCGCTAAGGTGGGTGGCTACGGTGAACTTGTCTTTGCTTAGCCAGCACACATAAAATCTGGAATGATACATGTTAGTCGCTAGGTGAATCACCCCCTGCATGCTAATAAGAATACAACGCACCTAGCTAAGGGAATAATCCCTACTTGTATTGCTTGTGCTAGAACATGAAAATAAAATATTGCTTATATTTAGACCCTCGCATGCTACCCTGGATCATGTCGCTCGGTAAGTCCCTTTGCAGTTTCACCCCTCGGCTTACCTTCGGGCCCGAGCTAACGTGAATGCTTGTGTTTATACAAATGCATGCTTGTCTGCTTGTATGTTGCCTTATTTTCATCCAAACCCTGAAAGAGTACTAAGTAGTCGTTCCGTGCATGAATGAACCTGAAAGCATCTGGGATCATAAGGTCCCCAAGGCAGTTCCCGAGCCAGGAAATTTGCATCATGTCAAATAAAAGAATCATACTCCTGTGGCAAGACTCATTCAGGTATTCGGATCTCTGCAAGTTTCTCTCGAGCGGGCCCATCTCAGCCCAAGAGACTGTGTATATCCAATGGCTAAGTGAATCCAGATATTAACATGTTATTCGTGAATCCCGTGAACCTGAAACCCAAGAATTGTATGTAGCGGACAACTTGGAAATATGGTACAGTTTCGCGGACGGTCACCAGGGCACTGGGACCGATCCGATCCGGACGAAACATCATGATAGTCTCTCGAGCGGGTGGGTTGGTATGCTTCGCCTCGAGAACCTAGCGTTGCATACCACTCTCACCCAAGACTAGATTGGTCCTTTATGACTATGCCAGCGATAATTGTTCATATAGATAAGTCATCCTCGCTTAGCGGCTATCCTCGTGCGAGTCATTGCATCGCATCAAGGAACAACTGAACACCTGAACGATCATGACTCTCGTGTTTGCCTATGTCATTGCCTTGATTTTCATATATGCTGCTCGTGCTTAAATTAACAATGTTTGACTTGGACATGGAAGGCCAAATGGTAAGTTGGTAAGTCTCGCCGTGTTTTCTCTCATGTCGCACGGCGCACTGCCACACGAGTTAGGCTATTCAATCTTTGCATGAAACTGATCCTAAGACAACTATAAAGACAACATAATAAGTTGGTGCACGGAACCTATATTACGTGTTTGGATTTGTCGAGCGGGCGAGTAGCTTCCTCACCAGTGCATTCGTGTACTGATAATCCACCACTTTGTTTGCAGGGTGCGGGAGAACCTCGTTCGGTGCGGATGCCTCCTTCGTGCATGCTAAGGCGTGGAGATAACTCTGGAGCCTTGGAGCGCTGCGTCCGGGACTGAAGCACTTATACAAGACATAATGTTGGAACATTGTCCGAACATCGTCCGAACATCGTCCGTACAATCATTCCACAATTGTAGCCACTTTGCACGCTTTTATTGTTTCAGAGAGAGAGAGAGAGAGAGAGAGAGAGATCTGAGCGAATTGTAATCTAGGCCAAGCGCCGCCTGTAACACTTGTTTATATCAATAAAGAGTTGCTTTACTTCAACTTGTGTTATTCAATGCTTCCGCTATTGTCGACTCAGTGAACTTGTTACCAAATCGTCTATGCGTTTATGATTCCGCTGCACTCGGACAATCTGTGCGACTCTGTGGCTTAGAATTCTTACCGCCAGCCAATGAACTACGGTCTTGCACGGGCGTGGCTCACGCTCGTGCGGCATCACGTCCGGATGGGTCAAAGCGATCGTTCCGCGGGAGCGTTGGCGCGATGATTCTCGCATAGCGGGAACGGCCGATTTAGCCTGCGGGAGATCGGAGCGTAACAAAAAGTGTTATTAATTATTTTGGAAATTCATTTATAACTAACTTATGTGAATCCAAAATCTAAATATTCAAAAAAAAAAATAATATTTTGATTTCATGATAGATAAGTTGAGTAAATCTTATGAGCGAATCCTCCAACAAAATAAGTTGAGTCATCCAAAATATAATTTTTAGCTACTTCCGTTATCGTTTACATTAGACCACATTCTACTACTAAAATAGTTACGTAGATTTGTAGAATAAAATATTTTTACAGGGTGGTAGATGAAATAAAGTAAGACAAAAAATTGCCTTTAAGTTAGAAAACATCTGGATATGATTGTAAAACATACCTAACAAAAATAAATTAGAAGACGGGAGAAAGGAAGAGGAAACACAATACACCAAACAAATTTGTTCCTTCCAAAATTCACCCAGGAAAAAAAAAAAAAAATTACGATCCTCTTTTCCCTTGGGTTCTTCATCGTCTTCCTCCCGCTGCCCGCGCTCCGAGAATTTTAGGGCGGAAAAAAAAGAAGGAATTTTTCTTCGGTTCTCCTTTAGATGGGAACGAATTCGAACCCATCCGGGGACCAAGAAGCGGCCAACGGCGGCGGCGGCGCCGCGAACGGAAACGAGTCGGCCGGGGCGGGGGGTTGTTCGAGCACGGCGCAGGCGCTGAAGCACAACCCGGGGTTGTCGACGGAGTGGACCTCGGAGGAGCAAGCCATACTGGAAGAAGGCCTCAGCAAGTGAGTGCGAGGGTTTCGATTAATTTTGTGCATTTCTTTTGTTCGTTTTGTTTTGAGTTATGGGTGTTTATTATTATAAGGATAAAAATGATTATTACAAATTATCCTGGGAGTTCCAGCGAACAAGCATACAGGAAGTTTTCTTCTGATAGTTTCTCTGTAGAGAGCCGAGATGTTCCACTCATGTCACTATCCTATCGACAAATTTCTTCTCTCGACCCTACTCCTCAGTTCTCCATTTTTTTAATCTCTGGCTAAATTTCAACTTAATACCCTCAACTATTCAAGTTTTTCAAACTTACTATCTTCAACTATTGAATATTTTCAAATTTATACCTCAGTCAGTCAGAGCTAAATTTTTCGTTACCAAATTACACCCCCTTCCCGTCACCCCAAGGTCCACCAAATCGGTCTTGTTCACGCTGCTCTCTCGCATGGCCATCGGATTTCTGCTCCATGCTTCCGTCCTGTTCCCATTCGCTCTCCTGCTTCACCGGCTGGCTCTGGACCTTCCCGTCCCTCTGCGAGACTAAATAATTCCGGAAGGCCTGATGCGGAAGGGGAGGGAGGCAGGCCGGCCGGCGAGGCGTAAGTTGAAGGGTGTGTTGCTCTGCGAGCAGCGGTGCGACTTGGGCGGAGGAAGACCGTCCGCCGCAGCTCTTCCTGGGCTGGAGCGGGAGATGGTGCGAGCAAGGGGGGGGGGGGGGGGGGGGGGACGTCGAACGAAGGGGTTCGGAAATGGAGGGGAGGGAGTCGAGGGAGAAGAAGGGGGGCTGAGAGAGGTAGCGGGAGTGGGAGAAGGTGGGGATCTGTTGCTTGAACGAAGATGGGGATGGAGTGGGTGCAGGAGGGGGAGGTTGGGTCCGCCGAGGTGACGAAGCCGACTTGGCCGGACCTTGGGATCAATTATAGTCCGCTGGAGATAGCGGGATTCCATTTTAGGATTAGGGTTCAGAGGCTGCACTTGAGGAGAGACGGGGGAAAATAATTGGAATATTTTTGTCATTTAATATTTTCTGTTAACACTGTCAGGGTATTAACTTGTACAATTATAATTGAGGTAGTAAGTTATCTAGTTTTAAAGTTTAGGGTATCAAATTGAAAAATCTTAATAATTGAGGGTATCAAGTTAAATTAGCCTTAATCTTGAGATGATCCGAAGTTTAAGACTTGGTTGATCTATGATATGATAAGTTATAGGTAGAGATATATGAGATTCAAGTGCATATCCAATAACAATAGCCTTTGTTCTGCATAGATGCTACATGTCTATTAGGAATTAACCGTCCTAAGTGAACAAATTGGAGGAGGATACGACACGGTCAACATATAAGAAGCAGAATTAGAAGAATTCCCTTGTGACGTCATGGTTCATCTCAAAATAATATAATAGTATGGTGCTGCCCAAGAGATTCCGTGCGGAAAGGGCCAAAAGAAAAAGAAACATGTCTGTTTCTACTTTTTAAGGCGAAAAAAAGTCGAAATTTGAGGCACGGGGAGATGTTAGTGGCGAGCTATTGTATCATATAGCAAGGAATCTTGGAGGAGCTCGACCACTTACTCGTCCGGATGTGGGATATGGATGACGATATGATTGGGGTATGGGGAGCAAGCTGAAGAGAGTAGGATCTTTGTATGCGTAGCTGGTCTAAACCAAGCCTTTGAGGCACATAGAGCTAGGGCTTTAGATTCTAAGCTTCCATAATTGGATGATGTATACAAAGCCATCAGAAGAAGATCGAAACAAGGAGACGAGTCCATCTCCGTTCCGGCAAGCCATGTGTTCCACAACATCAACTAGCCTGACTACTACTGCTAAAGGAGGAAGGATTGTCTGAAGATTAAGATGGAAAACCAATTTCAGATTGCTCTCGTTTCAAGAAGCCGAGACATGTAGAAGCTAAATATTGGAAAACATCCATATCTCAAGTTTGTTGCTTTTTGAAGCGAAGAAAGAACTCTCGGCATTTGCTGTTGCCTTTTGCTCATCTGGTTTGGCTACACCCAAGCTAGGTCAGAGGAGGACATGTCGTGGTTAATTTTAGTGAAATGTTACATTGATTTCGCTTTGTATAAAAACTAGGGATATTTTTGTTTTTAACTTTTTATCATTATATCTTGACACTGCCGTTGAGTTAGGTTTTGTTTATGATATTTTTGGAACTTCCTGAAAATTCAAAATGGTGCAATGTCTCTGATCCTAACTTAAGGGCCTAGTCAGATCTATTTCAGGCCCGCTCATATTGCTCTAAAAGTATGAGGTTTTTCCCCTGACCCTAACTTCAATGGGGTGCAATACTGCAATGCCCACGAACTTGGCTTAATTTGGTTAGGATAGAAGTTGATGGGAAAATTTGTCTTTTACTACTATATCTTATGTTCTTAACACCATCAGAGTTAGTTTAATGGTTTCAGGAATATTTGGAACTTTCTGATACTTCAAGGTGGTGCAACATCCCCAACCTTAAGGGGCTTTTAGTGAAACTAACCCTTTTATCTTGTATTATGTGGAGCCATTTAATAATCTGGATGTTTCGTCATACTTCCATTCTTGGTTTTCTCCTTGCACATTGGCATATTGGAAAGACAGTAGTCTCTTTTCATACCAGCAGTTGAGATGATTAGTTGGGCTGGGCCTTTTTTCTTTTTGCATCATGCTTGGGTGTAATTAACTTTGTCACACAATAGGTATCGAATGGGTGCTATTGAGTTAGGTTAATTGTTTATGATATTTTTGGAACTTTATGAAAATTCAAAATGGTGCAATGTCTCTGATCCTAACTTAAGGGGCTTGTCAGATCAATTTCAGGCCCATCTCATATTGATTTAAAAGTATGGGTTCCCCCCTGGCCCTAACTTCAATGTGGTGCAATACTGCAATGCCCCCGAACCTGACTTAATTTGGTTAGGATAGAAGTTGATGGGTAAATTTGTCTTACTACTATATCTTAAGTTCCTAACACCATCAGAGAGTTAGTTTAATGATTTCAAGAATATTTGGAACTTTCTGATACTTCAAGGTGGTGGAACATCCCCAACCCTAACTTAGGGGGATTTTAGTGAAACTAACCCTTTTATCTTGTATTATGTGGAGCCATTTAATAATCGGGGTGTTTCATCATATTTCCTTTCTTGGTTTTCTTGTTGCACATTGGCATATTGGAAAAACTTGTAATCTCTTGATCAGACCAGCCTTAGTTGGGATGATTAGTTGGGCTGGGTCTTTTTTCTTTTTCTTTTTTGCATAGTGCTTGGGTGTAACTAACTTTCCTCACACAATAGGTATCAGATTGCATCGTCTCTTCAACCAATATTTGGCCAAGGATCTTATCACTGACCTGACTGTTCTTAGCTATTGGTATTTGAAGGATGGAAAGAACAAACTGATGTTTAGTGTATATGCAGTGGGGAGAGATCTGGTAAATTTTTTTTTTGACTAGGGCAACCAAATATGTAATGCCAAACATGCGTTCAATCTGGTGAAGAATGGACATTTATGGCCCATTCTGGTAGTAGATGATTAGGATATAACATTGATGAGTTTAATGAATGAGAACTATAACCATTATGTCTTGTCCAAGCATTTGTGTTCATTTCAATTTTTTTTTGCTTCACCACTCATTTTTACTTGCTTCACCACTTATTTTTACTGACAGCATATCTTCCAAGCTAAAGCAGCGACTAAGTAACTTTTAAGCTTTGTTCCAATTGTCTGAGTTCAACATTATGTTTTTTTTTTCTTCAATCATTCTCCCATCTACTACAACATGTGGTCATACTGCATTGAAATCCTTTTAACATGAGTTTTGTTTTACCAGGACTTCCCTTTTTTATTATATCAATCCCAAACTTAATTTCTGCTCCTAACAGGAGCTTCTTCATTGTATATGTTTGATCACCTTAATAGGTTCTCAACAGTTGGTAAACTTTTACACCTACTGTTGTTTACCTTTTCTCACACTAGGCTACCTAGTTTACCATGCATGATGATTGCTTCATCTTGTTTTGTTCGATCATCGTTGTTCTGCAGTTCATTATGTTTGTCTTGTCTCTTTAAGGGCATTGTTTGGCATGCCGGTAAGGCTCGGTTTGGATCATGGAAACAGCCTTTGCATAAACTCGGAGGTAAAGTTGTGTACATCTTGACTCTCCCTACACACTGCAATAACTGCATTAGAGGAAGCTTCGTAACTTCGAGAGACCTTTATTTTGTGCTATGCCTACTTGCTAGTCTTATTATGTACACAAAGTTTCCCTTAAATGCGAAGAATATTTATTTTGCTATAAACAATGACCACTTTTAGTGATTGACACCATCTATGTGGATGGAGGATTATCCATGGGTTCCACCTTTATATTAGTTGAGAAGAATGAAAGTCCTCATAATATCAATGAACTCAACTTGCAAACTAATGTCATTGCTATGATCTTGGTAAGAAGTCTTCTTGGATACAGTGGTGACAGAAAGTTGATATGATAGCAAATTGTAGGTAGAAGTCAGGATGTCCTTCAATACGTTATAGATGAAATCTTGACATGAGAAGCATGCAAAGAAGTGTTATAATATCAAGTTATTGCCACTTTCTGCTGGGAAGAGCTCAACAGGACACTTTTGAGGCAATTATTCTGTGCATTATTCTCTTTCTTTCTCCCTTCTACCTGATGTGTTCAGTTGTGAAAGCTGTCATTGCTATAATTACAATTTTACTCAACGCCTAACACCCATTCATCAGTTTTCCGTCTTAATAAATGCATGAATATGATACTGTTTTACACTTTCAGGTATTCGTCTGAATCAATTTTAGTTCGTTATGCAAAAGTTGCCCAGCAATTGAACGGGAAGACAGTACGAGATGTGGCTTTACGATGCAGGTGGATGAGTGTAAGTTTTTGTTCAACTGAAGTTGATATGGAAGTGTAAATAGGGTTAGGAATAGTTTAGTATGCTCAAGTATATTCAAGCTAACAAATTTTTAAATTTTTTTTGGAGATAAATTCAAACTCACAATTAACATTTTGAAACTTTATATTTGATGGTGCTAAAAGCTTAATACACTTTTAAAATGAGAGAATCCAGACAGAGGCCTCAAACTGCATGGTTTCAATATAACCATGCTTATACGTTGGATTTATTTCCTACTCACAAGACATTACAGATGCGGATACAAAGGTTATCTTTGGACTCTAACACACCTATTGAGAATGTTGTAAATGTTATATGCACAAGAAACATGCTACTGAAGTAACTTAAAACTTTACAATATAGTAAATAATGTTTTTACGAGTTTCTCACATTTTAATGGCCAAAGTATTGTCAATCGTTAAATATAGCTGAACATTGTTTTATATTGGTGGTTGTTAAAGATATTGTCTTCACTTGGCATGCTATTCGCCCTTGTTCTGTACCACGTTGCCATTCATAATTCCCACTTCTTGTACAGATTTGTGGTTTTCATTTTTCTTCATTTTTTTTTTGTTGTGGGAAGTTTTGTGGTGTTGTTTTGTTGGGGGGGGGGGGGGGGGGGTGTTTGGAGGTTGGGGTGTCAGTCGATATACTATATCAATTGATATATAGGACTATAGAATCCATTTACTTACGTGCATGAATTTATACAATTCCTAATGACATGCATCCTAATGAGACATCATTGCATGCCAAACTTAAAATGAAATTGCAAGGCGCTACTTCGAATATGATAAAAGACATCGATACCTATTACTTGCTGTTATTAAATTGGTAAAAGCATACATACACAATTCTAGGATAACAAACATTTTCTTGAAAAGAGGATCGATATTCTGATTCCTCTTGCCCTATGAAACCAGGATACTGTCAATTTGAAAGAAAGAATTTTTTTTTTAATTGACATAAATCATTTGGTATGGTGGTTGCATTAAATTCTATTTCAAATTACAGGAATATTTATTGTAGGGAAAACCATTTTCGGTTGGGTGGTTATTTAATCTTTATTACTGTTGTAATTTGAAAATTGGAGCGGTGTAGAAGAAAGGAGATGCGGTTTTCATCTTAGAGATAGTTGAGAAATAATGGGTAGAGTAATAATTGGATAATATGCTTAGTTCTGATAAGAAATCGAATAATAAAATGATTATTCGTCGAATGACTTTTGGAGAATAATTAGTGGGGAGAGGATCTTAAGCATTTCTACCATGTATTTTTTCGTATGGGTTTTCTGTTAGATATAGCAAAAGACCATTTAGGAATTTATATTTACTGCAGAAGTTTACTTCGATTTCACATGCCTAAAGTGAGTGTTGTGAATGTACAATTCTATATGTTACTATTGCAGTGTTTTGTAGTATATGAAGATGGATCTAAGTCCATCCACTCTGAGAACAGATTAGAGGGAAGCAGGCATGTAGACACCTCAAACAGTTCTATGGAGACTAAGAATAGGACTTCTGGCAAATATACATTAGGATTAAGTCAGGGATGACTGATTATCAAGAAGTTCAACAAGATTTAGGAATAGGTCGTCTGTCTGATTAGAAGACAATATCAGAATTGGTTAAAAAGTAGAGTTGGCAGGATGCAAACTCCTAGAGCTGGTGAAACTAATTCATTTTGTCTGTTTTTTTTTATTGTTTTAACTAGGAGTTGACTTGAAACCATTTTCAAAAACCAGTCGGCTAAGTTTTACATTACCAAGTCCTTTAATTGCAAAAAGCTAACAAGTACAATTCTGGTAGCCTGTTGGGAAAAGTAAATGTGAAAAGAGATAAAAGAAGAAAAAAAACATTGGGAAACAAGAAATAAAGAAAAAAGAAGAGAGAGAGAGAGAGAGAGAGAGAGAGAGAGAGAGAGAGAGAGAGAGAGAGAGAGAGAGAGAGGCCCACCTGCATCTCCTGGATGGCCATTTTTGCCAAGCAACCATGTCCTTTCTCATAGAGGGCTGATTCATAGAGAAGGTGGCTGAGGACTGGAGTTATTAATATATTTGGGTTTGGATAGGGTAGTTCAAGTTTGGACTAAGACCCAACTTGACTAATCGCTACTATTATGCACCAATCTGAAGCAACGCAAAGTCAATATTTATACCTTCCTACTCTAACATCTTTAGGCATTCAAGAAATATGTCTACAATGAATGGCCAAAATAAAATTTTTGAGAAGACAAGCTTCAAACTGATACCAAAACAGGATAAGAAATTATCGCATTCGTGGAAGTGATATGTCACTTCCATAGAGGATAAGATGAAGAATTCGAGTTGGTAGTATGGACGTCAAAAGGAGACAGCCGAATGATTTGTAGTCGAAATACAATTTAAAATTAATGTTCCAATATCTCATAGGATAAGGCCTTTGATCGAGTTAAATGGAAGAAAAAGATTAATATAACTGAAAGTAACTAAGAGATTATTTGTTGTAGTGTGTGAAATAAGTGTGCTTTGTTAATTGTTATCCAATTTTTGGATGAATTGGAGATGACGAGAAGATGATGGTAGGGGAAAGGGCGAAACTACACTCTTGTCATAGTGTCTTATTTTATCCACTTGTGGACCCAAGATCAAATGAAAAGGCTTGCATCAGGTAGCTGACAACTAGCTTGTAACATTGTTACTTTGTTAGGAGAAATATTCTTAAAGAATGCACATTAAGGTATAAGGAAGAGTCTTGGTAAATGGATAGGTTTACCTTACTTGGATGCCATCTACAAGTGATGTGTTCCATCTTATACCATCTCGATACAATAATAGTGAGCAAGGATGGGTTGACGACCTCACCAGCAAGATGTTGCATTGTCGCTCAAATTTGGTTTCTGAACGAAGTTGGTGGATAAAATGGCTAGGAGAAAGAATATGTAACTTGGTTGCAAGAAACAAAGGGAGGGGATGTAAAACCAAAGGGAACTTGATTCTGCATAATATAATGTTTTTGAGATTTTTTTTGAGACTATGCATGATATAACTTTTGTTTACAGAAAAATAATAATATAGAAACCGGGTAGATAAAGTATTAAAGAAAGCAATATCGTTACAAAAAGAATCAAAGAAAGGATAATAGCAAAATTTTATTAAGGGAAGAGGAATTAAAGTTATTAGTAAAGCATGCACCAAGATACAAATATATTATAAGTAAATCTGAAGGCTTGGATGATGATGATCAAGAGCATAACATCCAAAAGTGAAGAGTGGATATCTTAAAATAGATTTGCTGGTAAGGAATGACCAAGTTCTATATGGTATATGTTGATTGTCGAATCGTTGCTTTGGAGAAAAGCTTAATAAATGCAAATGTTAGAGAAGCACTGTAATTTAGAAGATTTAGACTAGAAGGGAAAATAAGTATATAAAATGTAGCTCTTTGCAAATGCAAGAAGAAAAAGGGAGTAGTTTACATTGATGGCTAAAGGTTCCTGTCAATTATAAGCTTAACTATTTAGGATCAACTGAATCGAGAGAAATGAGGACACTTTTGATATAATTAAAGTGGTATGTTTAAAGTAGAGTGCTTTAAAACTGAAGAATACCCTTAAAATTGGAAGGACAAGTGTTTATTACTACTACAACCAGCAATCTTATGTGAATACGATTCCGTACAACATATCCATGTCTGACATATCTGACAAGATACTTCCTCGACATGTGTGCTAGACATGATTGGCCATTGTCTAGGTCTAAAGGCCTTCCAAAACACGACTGAGAAAGATCTGGCATGTTGACATATGTGCCAAACCTAGTCCTGATAGGTGAGTACAAACTTTCTTATATGATGGGTCCTTTCTGTTAGGTTTTTGATAACAAGATACTTTGCAAAACAGAAGTAGATGTAAATATTATGATGATTTTTTTTAATGATTATATGATTGGACAACCAAGGAATAAAATATCCAGTAGATGAGTGTAGATGAAATAAGAACGATGGGGTGGATGGCTAGCAATACATTATATAATATAGTATAATATTGAGCCCATCAATAATTGAGAGTTTTAGGTGGGGTCAGTTTCTGAGAAGAACAGCTAACATTTGACATTGTTATTTTAATGTGAGTTAAGTTTAGAGAGAGAGGAGAAGAGGAAGTAGGGGAAGAGAGAATATGAGAAAGGAGATTGCAAGGGCCTTAAACCCTAGGTTGCATCTCATGTCTATTTATATTGATATGCAATACACCCACAATTACTATTATACCCTCACATGATAAATAACAAAATAAAATAACTCTTAACACCCTCCCTCAAGCAGGAGCATATAGATCAGACATGCCCAGGTTGCTACATAAATCAGAAAATGGACCGCGAGCAAGTGGTTTGGTGAGGATATCACCTAATTGATCCTCTGACCGAACATAAGGAGTGACAATCTGTTTCTTCAGCAACAAATCACGAACAAAATGATAATCCACCTCGATATGCTTCGTGCGCTCATGAAACACCGGATTACTTGCGATAAACATTGCCGACTGATTATCACAATACATCTCCATCGGAATAGGAATCATAATTCCCATTTCATGAAGAAGAGACTGCACCCACATCATCTCAGAAGCTGTATGAGCCATCGCACGGTACTCGGCCTCTGCACTAGAACGAGCCACAACATTCTGCTTCTTACTACGCCACGTGACAAGATTGCCACCCACAAACGTACAATAGCCAGAAGTAGACCTATCACTGCGACTGCCTGTCCAATCAGCATCACTGAACCCAGTCACCGTAAGCAACTGAGAAGGTTTGTACAACAAACCCTTTCCAGGTGCACCCTTCAAGTATCGAAGAATGCGAGAGAGAGCCTCCCAATGTGGTTGCCGAGGGGCATGCATAAACTGACTAACTACTCCAACTGCATATGTGATGTCTGGTCGAGTAACAGTAAGATATATAAGTTTGCCAACCAAACGTCTATAATATCCAACATCCTCAAATAACTCTCCCCTGTCAGCATCAAGCTTGTCATGATAATCCATAGGAGTCTCAACTGGCCGACACTCCAACATCCCAGTCTCGGAAAGTAAGTCTAGAACATACTTGCGTTGTGACAGATACACCCCCTTAGATCGAGCAACCTCGATTCCAAGAAAATATCGAAGAAGACCCAAATCCTTAGTATGAAACTGACGACTAAGGTAGGCCTTCAAGTCCGCAATTCCAGCATGATCACTCCCAGATATAATGATATCATCAACATAAACAATCAACACGATAATGCCTGCTGAGGAAGAATGGCAAAACACTGAATGATCTGATGTGGTACGCCGAAAGCCATACTGAATGAGAACTGAACTGAACTTGTCAAACCAAGCACGAGGTGACTGTTTCAGTCCATATAATGCTTTCTTCAATCGACATACGAGTCTTTTATTTCCTGGTACAACATATCCCGGTGGTTGATCCATATAAACCTCCTCCTGTAAGTCACCATGCAAGAAAGCATTATTTATGTCCAGCTGATATATAGGCCATTGGTGATTAACCGCCACAGAAATAAGAATCCGAACTGAATTCAGCCGAGCCACTGGAGAGAAAGTCTCCATATAATCCACGCCATATGTCTGAGTATACCCTTTGGCAACCAACCGTGCCTTGAGGCGCTCAACAGAACCATCAGGGTGATACTTAACAGTGTACACCCATCTACAACCCACTGTTTGTTTTCCAACAGGAAGTGATGTAAGCTCCCAAGTCTGATTTTGATGTAAAGCATACATCTCCTCATCCATTGCACTTTTTCAACCAGAAGATGACATAGCCTGCTTGTAAGTTTTGGGAATAAAGGTAGAAGATAATGAAACAGCAAATACATGAAAAGATGATGAAGCACGGTGTAATGAAACATAGTTAGAAATGGGATGCTTATTCTTTGTGGTACAAAGGCGTTGTCTTTTTCTGAGAGCAATAGGAAGATCATCTGGATCTGTGGTGATGGGAGCAGAAACCTCAGGCACGAAAGATGATTGGTTGAAGGCTGAATTTTGCAGAACCACTGGCCTGTCCTTGGATCTCTGATAAACCTGTAAATGGGGAATGGAGACAGAAATTGATTCAGGAATGACCGGAAGTGGTATGGAAGATATCAAATCTGTTGTAAAAGGAATACAACGGTCTCCTGAAGGAAAGAAAGGGGTAGACTCAAAGAATGTAATATCCGCACTGACATAATATTTGCGTGACTGTGGACTGTAACAACGATATCCTTTTTGAGTACGGGGATAACCAAGAAAGACACACTTCAGAGATCTAGGAGCCAACTTATCTCGATTAGGTTCCAAGTTATGAATAAAAGCGACACAGCCAAACACTCGAGGAGATAAGGAAAATGGTGTGACATCTGTATGTAATATAGTAAATGGAACTTTGTTATTTAATACAGATGATGGCATGCGATTAATAAGATAACATGCAGTAAGAACAGCATCTGCCCAATACTGTTTGGGGACATGCATATTGAACATGAGAGTTCGAGCCACATCTAAAATGTGTCGATGTTTGCGTTCGGCTATACCATTTTGTTGAGAGGTGTGGACACAACTGGTTTGATGAATCATACCACGATCAACACAGAAACTGTTCACAGGAGATTGAGTATACTCCAAAGCATTATCAGAACGCAGAATTTTGATACGTTTATTAAACTGAACATAGACTTCATTATAAAAGACAGATAACACATTTGGAAACTCAGATCTTTCTTTCATTAAATAACACCAAGTCATTCTGGAATAATCATCAATAAAAATAACAAAATACTGAAATCCTTTCGGACTTTTGACTCTAGACGGATCCCAAATATCAAAATGAACAAGATCAAAAGACTCTAATTGACGACTCTCACTACGACGAGGAAAGGAACTACGGTGATGCTTGCCTAACTGTCAAGCCTCACATTCAAGACTAGAAACATGACTCAAACTAGGAACAACTTGACGCAACTTAGCCAAAGACGGATGTCCCAAACGATAATGCCACTGCAACGGAGAAGTAGAAACAGAAGTGAAGGCCTTTCCAGGTAGATCCAAGTAGTACAGTCCATCTTTTTCATGCCCCGAACCAATCGTCTTCTTCGTCCTGAGGTCCTGAAAAATACACGAATTGGGAGAAAATGTCACAGAACATTGAAGAGATTTGGTTAACTGGCTCACAGATAACAAATTAAATGGAAAATTAGGCACATATAATGAATCAAATAATGATAGTGATTGAGTAGGGTGAATGACACCTTTCCCAAGCACAGGACGAGTAGACCCATCAGCCAAGATAATATTATGTTTCATGGAACTACGATTATGAAAGATAGATGTTATACCAGACATGTGAGAGCTTGCTCCTGAGTCGATGACCCAAGAGGTGGATGGTGACTGGGTTGCCAAAAAAGCAGGATTACCTATATGTGCCATGGTTGCAGTAGGTTGGGAGGTGGTACTAGCAAGCGCGTTCAACTTCTGGAGGATCTGTTGAAATGGAGATGAGGTATCGGACGTTGAAGTCTGATTGAAACCCGAAGTATCATCTCTGGGAGCAGAAGTTGTGTCCTGGGACTACATATTTTCATCATGCACTTGATGTGCATATTCTGGTTTGTCCCATTTGTCCCAACAATAGTCTTCTACATGACCGAGCATTCCACAATAGTTACACTTTCGTGGTTGACCACGGCCACCACCATCGCCACCGCGGCCACCACCACCACCGCGACCACCACCACGACCATTGTCTCTACCACCACGGCCTCCTCCTCGACCAAAACTACGACCACCATCTCTACCGCCACGTCCAATACCACGTCCACCACCACGACCAACAGCACTAGAAACTAGGGCAGAAGAGTCAGTACTCGGCACCACAGAACTCTGTCCCAGAAAGGAACGATTGAGACGGGAGAAAGTATCTGCCACCGTAGGTAACTGCTCTCCAGCAAGGATTTGAGCTTTATAAGGTTCGAGAGCAGGATCCAAGCCGGCTAGGATGAGTGAAACATGAAACTATTCCTTCTGTCTCCGAGCTTCCTTCAAATCAGTAGTAACAGGATGATATTGAAGCAGTTCCTCCCACAAAGCCTTCTTTGAAGCCAGATATTCATTCACAGGCTTCCCATTTTGCTTTGTATTGAACAATAACTCGTACAACTCATAGATACGGGCAACGTTTCGCTTCTGCGAATAAGATTCTTCCAGAGATGCCCAAATCTGTTTGCTTGATTCACACCACTGAACATTAGCCGCGATATGTGGTTCCATACTATGCCACAACCACGACATAACGTATGCATCTGCACTCATCCAACCTTCATACTCAGCGGACGTTTCAGGCAGGGGTTCTTCGGTCAAAAACTTCAACTTCTTCTTCGCCCTTAACACCACTTTGATAGACTTGGACCAGGCAAGATAATTCGCACCATTGAGTTTCACCGCTGTAATCGACTTTCCCAATTCATCATTATGAATAACAGTAAAAGGAGAACCACCTCCGCTACCACCACCACTATTAACCTCGCTAGAAGATTCGGTCCCCACCATACTTGCAGATGCAACAGAAAGACGAGATCTGTGAAACCCTAGATCTCACAACGAACCTCAACCGACAACGAATAACCAACGGAGATCTGTAGAAACCCTAGATCTCATAAACGAACCACGAACGACCACGAACAACGAACGACGAACGGCGAATCATGAAAAGTAGACGAATATGCTCTGATACCAAGTTAAGTTTAGAGAGAGAGGAGAAGAGGAAGTAGGGGAAGAGAGAATATGAGAAAGGAGATTGCAAGGGCCTTAAACCCTAGGTTGCATCTCATGTCTATTTATATTGATATGCAATACACCCACAATTACTATTATACCCTCATATGATAAATAACAAAATAAAATAACTCTAACAATGTGCAACTGTGAAATTGTTGCACTAGTTAGGAGTCATAGAATCATAATTAAATGATCTCTAGAACGTGGGGATTGGCGCAAGTAACCTGGATGAAGGTCACGTGAAGATAGATGGTATTTACTAATGTAGAGAGGAAGACGATCCTTGAGAAAATTAAATGTAAGGCAAGGGTTCATGTACCCGATCCCAAAAAATGAGATAAAGGCTTTGTTGTTGTTGCAAAACTCACAATTATATACCATTCCCCTATCTTTCTCTCTCTACTCTCAACATCGTTAATTTACTATAAAATTGTTTTAAGATTTTGAAATGGGACAGTGTGACTGGGAGAGTCTGAGGAAAAGAGATGGGATGGGTGGTACTCATCAAGTGGCATCAGGCATCACACATGAGTTTGATTTGCCACATACAGAGGTAATGTGAGCAGTGAAGAGGGTTCAGAAGTGGATGTAGCCTAGGGTAGAAGGCAGCGGTGTGGCAATTGACCTATCTAGGTTTTGGACTTGTAACCCATGGATTTGTGTAATGCCTGTACCTTAGTAGTTTTAGCCTCAAATTTAGCTTCATTCTTTTCCTCTATTTGTATAACTTGGTCGTTTTAGCCTAAAAACCATTTTAAAAATCATCCTGCTTCATTCTTTTCTCCTGTTTGTGTATGCTTATATGTTGTCCATTTTCTGTTTTGTGTGCATGTTGCTGTCCGACTCTAATTCTCTGCAATGGTGCCATCTATTTTCTTTTCTAAAATGGATATAGCCTAGGGTAGAAGGCAGCAGTGTGGCAGTTGACCTATCTAGATTGTGGCCCGTACCTAGGTAGTTTTAGCTTCAAATTTCTTCCAAAGATGTTGCTTCAGTCTTTTGCTCTGTATATCTTGGTAGTTTTGAGATAATCTAGCTTCATTCTTTTCTGTTGTTTCTGTATGCTTATACGTTGCCCATTTTCTGGTTTCGTGTACATATATAGCTGTCCATTCTCTAATTTTCTGTGAAGGTGCCATCTATATATTCTTTTCTAAATTGGAAGTTTTGCTTAGCACCTGTTTGTTATCCTTGACATGAAGGTTTTTTTGCAACCTTGTTAACACATTTTGCTGCCTAGAATCAAATAAGGATCCTGAAATGTAGAAATGTAGAAATGAATCATCTAGTCTGTATTCTGGAAAATTCTGCTTTCTGATTCATTCACCAGAACATGTTAGGTTGAAACTTTTATAGGATAATGTCAAATAATGCGTAGTCTTATGTAAAGGAATATAATTGTCTTTATTCATCTACAGAAGAAGGAAAGTGGTAAAAGAAGGAAAGAGGACCACAACTTGTCAAGGAAAAACAAAGATAAGAAGGTGAGAATCTGCTGACATCTACTTTCTTTATTTTCGTTATTTTCTTTATTGCCATCCTACTGTATACTGAAAGAGTTAATTCAATCTATCTCTATTTCTTAGGTATCATGGGTGCTGGTTTACGAGTCGTAGATAATTTATAGGATAGCTTGTTATTAGTCACACTTTATTAAATGTCGAACGCCATGTTTGTTAGTGTTAAGTATAAGTGTTATTATGTATTGGGCTTTAGTCCCACATCGAGTAGGAGAATAAGGAAGATGCCAATCCTCTCCTATATATATGTGTAATCACTCTCTCAATAATAACCATCCCATTATTCCCATTCTACATGGTATCAGAGCCAAAACACTAAACCCCCCAAGCCTCTCTCTCTCTCTCTCTCTCTCTCTCTCTCACGTGTGCGTGACAGGGCATTGCTGCTGCTGCTTCTGTGTGGCGCTGCTGTTGCGTTCTACTGCCGCTGCTGCCCCCTTGCTACTTCCCAAGCGACCCCCCTCTCCAGATTCATCCCCCATACTGTCCAGATTCTTCCCCTCCCACTTTCCAGATTCGTCCCCCTATCCAGATTTGTTCCCCCTTGTCCAGATTCGACCTTCCACTGTCCAGATTCGTCCTCCCCATCCCCTCCATGTTCCCACAAAATCTAACTAACCATGCATACCCATCTGCCATTTAACCCAAAATCCTAACCTTACCCGTCTTTCCAAAAAAGAAGAAAAACAGAACAAAGATATGAGGAAAAAGATTAAGGTTGGTATTGAGATATACAGAGGGTAAACTATGATTGTTTGCTTGAACCTCTGAAGCTCGACATCGACATCAGGAGTTAACAAGGAGCAAACAAGTTGTTTGTTTGCGTGAATATTTGTTTCCTTCTTTGCCCGACATCCACATCAGGATCCAACAGAGAACAACCTGACTTGTGTGAATCTCTGTTCTGGCTTGTGTGATCCACATTCGAATCTCTGCCAATATTGTGCACGCCAGTTCTGGCGACATTAATTGCGTATTGGCAAGGTTGATGTGAATATCGAGTCGGGACGATAATCGACAGTTGACACAAGAACCTAAAGATGACGAACACTACGACGAATAGTAGTAGCACAAGTATCGGAAACACAGAGGTGGGAACATCGATCACTGGTGCAACAATATCTTTGATTAGACTGGTTGATTGGAGGCTGGATGGTCCAGACAACTACTCTACGTGGCGCAAGAAGGTTGAGAAGACGCTTCGGGGGATGCGGTTGTCCAAGCATCTGACTGACAAACCTCCGAAGGAGACTGATTCTATCTATGAGCAGTGGGAGACGGATGACGGTCGACTGTTCACACAGTTGATGAATTCGATGGAACCATTAGTTGAGGACATGGTTCAGAACACAAATTCAGTGAAAGAGTTATGGGAGGTCCTTGCAACGATGTTTAATGGCAAAGCAATTTGTCTCGCACCTATGACTCGGTCGTCGGTGTCTACCGAGCTGATCAAGGAGACAAGTCACATAAGGACCATTTTCGTGCCTTTAAGACACTAACTGATGAGGCAGATCACGTGCTACCCTTGACGATTGAAAGCTCACAACTTCTCTTTTTTAGCTCTAGCTTATTTGTCCCTGCAAAACTCTCTCTGTCTTGCCTAAAGTAAAGGCTTTTTTCTTAACTTAAAGGCCTATCTTTGCCAAAGCCAAGACTAGCTTACGGCACGTAGGCCTTTTTCGCCAGCACTTGACCCTGTAAAGTAGCTGCGACCAATCAAGACTTTCTCGCTTGTGAAGTAAAAACTGGCTGCCTATAAAGATGCTTCACAGCACACTTCCTATATCTGTCTCCAGCCAATGCATGATTTTCGATCAACGAAAAGAGGTTCTTCCCCATCCAACAAGGCAGCTTTAGAGGAATTTGATGCAATGGAGGTTTCATACATCAATGAGGCAATGACTCAACGCCAACAACTCTATGTCATGGCGTATCTTGTCTCCCTTCGTCCTGATGCAGACTCTGCACATGCCGAAATTTCATCATTGATGGAAGCCCACTTTCGTGTCCTACGGACAACGAAGGTCGTTGAGACTCCTACAGGTGATGCACCTGTTGATCGGTCTGCCCTGGGGGTTGCTCGTGGTGGATTTCGTGGGGGCCGCGGTGGTAGACGTGGTAGCTGGAATGCTGGCGGTGATGATGGACGAGGCAATGACAGTCGTGATGGAGGAAGACCGCGTACATGCTTCAACGGTGGTCCACATGACCATTTTTAGTGGTAGTGTCCTAAAGCTTCTGCCGTCAATGTTGCATCTGATGCTCCTGATGATGGAGGACGGTCCGTGCAAATGACCGCAGAGACATGTAGACTTTGCTGACTTCCAAGCTCGGTGACGTGGTGGAGCAGCCATATCCGGATCCACAGTCGGGTACTCAGCGACATGTGTTAAGGTCGAAGGAGTGGGTGATCGACTCGGATGCATCTGATAATATGACATGTGATGTCGGTATGTTGCATAAATATGAATCTGTGGGTCATATGTCAGATATTACTGTTGCGAATGTCAGTTCTCTGAAAGTTCGTAGAAAATAGAGTGCATGCCCTTCTCCCACCCTGCCACTCACTTCAGTTTTACATATACCTGAAAACTCATTCAGCTTATTATCCATTCGTCGGATAACACTCGAGATTTACACTGCTCAGTAACTTTCTTTTCTAATGATTGTGTTTTTTATGATCTGAAGACGAAAAAGACTATTGGTAGGGGACATGTGGTTGGAGGCTTATATCTGGTTGAATTAAATTCATCTGTTGCTTGTGCCAGTATGTGTCGAGATCTATTTGAGTTGCATTGTCGGCTTGGTCATCCGTCTATCCAAGCTCTCCAGAAATTGTACCCATCACTAGATCTTTGCTCCCCTTTCATTGTGAGTCGTGTAGTCTAGCCAGGCATCATCGTGCATCTTATCTACTGAGTTTGGGTAAATCTGTTTCAACACCGTTTAAATTAGTCCACTCTGATATATGGGGTCCATGTCCTGTTGATTTGGTTATGGGGTTCAGATATTTTGTGTCTTTTGTTGATGATTACTCACGAGTCACCTATATCTACCTGATGAAAAAATGCTCAGAATTATTTGATGTTTGGTGCAATTTTTATGCGGAAATCAAAATCCAATTTGGGGTTCGTATTAAGTGTTTCCGGAGTGACAATGGTTGTGAGTATGTCTCGTGAGTTCAATTCTCATCCGGCTAGACATGTCATCATCCACCAAACTTCTTGTCCTTACACACCACAACAGAATGGTATGGCCGAAAGCAAGAATCGTCACCTTTTGGATGCGGTCCTTATAGCTTGTTATCATATTAACCGTATGCCATCTCGTGTATTCAATGGAGCCACTCCTTTTTTTGGTTATATTTTAATCGAATGCCATTTCACTTGACACTAAGTTTTTGGGTATTTGTGTTATGTTTGGGATACTCGACCTACCATTTCTAAATTAGACCCGAAGGCAATCAAATGTATTTTTCTTGGATATCCTAAATATCAGAAAGGGTATCGCTGTTTTCTCCAACGTTGAAGAGATATTTTATCTCGAGATGTTACCTTTGTTGAAACCGATTTTCCACCACCTCCTTCAAACAATGATTCTGCTCCAACAGTTTATCCAGAAGAGAACTTGCTATTGTACCATGTTCAACCACAGGAGTCCCCCCTAAGGGTGCCCTGCCCTACCGAGCCAGGCTTACCGTCCGATGGTCCGCAAACACCGGCTCATTCAGAACTAGCTCCACTAGAGCAAACATCTCCAAAGGTGCCCACGACCGTAGAGCCTCGTCTTCCTCCAGCTCCACTGATTCACCACCACCTAATATACCAGCTCGTTCCCGTCGTGCATGCCGAGACCATTCCTTATATGTTGACAACTACAAAGAGCTCGTGAGTCAGACTCAGTCCTTAGTGGCTACTATTGACGGGATTCAGATTCCTAATTCTGCAGAGGAAGGACCCAAACATCCTGGTTGGCGTGCTGCTATGGAAGAGGAAATGCAAGCATTCTGAGAAAACCATACATGAAACTTGGTGGATTTGCCTACTGGTAAGAAAGAGGTAGACTGAAATGGGTTTTCACAATTAAGGTGAAACCAGATGGCACTCTCGATCGTCTGAAGGTTCGTCTTGTGGCAAAATGATTTTCTCAGATGTACGTAGAAGATTACTTTGATACATTTTTTTCCTGTTGTCAGGATGACATATGTGCGAGTGCTTCTAGCCTTAGCTGTCCGCTATGACTGACCCTACTTCAGTTAGATGTGAAAAATGCATTTCTTCATGGGGACCTTGAAGAGGAAGTATATATGGTGCAACCTTCTGGGTTCGTTGTAAGGGAGGATAAAGTGTGTTATCTATGAAAAATACTATACGGCCTTAAACAATCACCTTGTGCTTGGTTTGGTCGATTTATCCATGTTGTTACACAATTTGGAATGTGTCAATCAAAGAAAGATTATTCTGTATTCTGCCGACAAACATTAATCGGACGAATTCTACTTGGTGTATATGTGGATGATATCTTGATTATGAGGGATGACAACCATGGTATTGCAGAACTGAAAGAGTTTCTGGGCAAACAGTTTCAGACTAAAGATATGTGAGCATTGAATTACTTCTTGGGAGTCGAAGTCATACGAGGTAAACAAGACATTGTAATGTCTCAGAGAAAATATGTTCTTGACATATTAATCGACGCTGAGATGATGCAAACGAAGGGAGCAACCTCACCCATGAATCCAGGGGTAAAGCTACTCTCCGATGAGGGGATATTGATGAGCAATCCTGATCAGTTTCGACGGGTGGTCGACAAACTTAACTACTTGACTGTTATGACTCGTCCAGACATTTTTTTTGTTGTAAGTATCGCGAGTAGATTTATGGCTTCTTCACGAGTTTCGCATTGACAGACAGTTCTCCGAATCCTGCGCTATCTAGCTTAGAATCCGAAAAAAGAAATTCTGATGGAGAATAAGGGACACTCGTCTTTAGTGATTTACAGATGCTGACTTGGGTGCTAGTTTTACATATAGACGATCTATATCTGGCTATTCAGTATTTATTGGCGGAAACTTAGTATCGTGTAAGAGCAAGAAACAGAGTGTAGTCTCATGATCCAGTTCGGAAGCAGAATACCGAGTTATTGCTTATGGCACGGCAAATGTGCTATATCTGCAGCATCTTCTAAAAGAGCTGGAAGAAAAAGCAGGATTTGAAGCAACATATATGTGATGTGATAACCAGTCCGTTATCCATATTGCTACAAATCCCGTATTACATGAAAGGACGAAACATAGTGAGATCAACATTCACTTCGTCCGTGATGAGTATCAAAAGGGGATGATAACATTTCACCACGTGAGGACCGGCGATTAGATAGCTGATATCTTTACGAAGTCTCTTTTAAGTCATTGGGTTTATTTTCTATGTAACAATCTGGGCATAATTGATATCTATGCTCCAGCTTGAGGGAGGGTGTTAAGTATAATTGTTATTATGTATTGGGCTTTAGTCCCACATCGGGTAGGAGAATAAGGAAGAGGCCAATCATCTCCTATATATATATGTGTAATCACTCAATAATAACCATCCCATTATTTCCATTCTACAGTTATGAAAACCTTCATACTAGATCTAATTGAGGAGAAGAAGACAATAACCAAAGCAATGGACATGATGCCATGGATAATGCAAAAGGATGATAACTAGATCCTATCTACGCCAATACTGACTTAAAACACACTCTAGTGAGGGTATTGTGAACCAAAATGGAAGTACATACTATAACCAAATCAGTGGGGATATATGATGCAGTGAATAATGCAAAAGGATGATAACTAAATCCTATCTAAATAGGAGCAATACTGACTTAAAAACACTCTAGTGAGCGTATTATGAACCAACATGGGAGTACGACACAGAGGAACAACTGTACCCAAGAAAATCCAAATAAAGATAATAAAAGCAACAGTAATCTAACCTAGTAAATGCAATGAATCAAAGACAATTTCAAGGAAAATCTGTGAGAAAATCAATATATGAGTGCTGAAGAAGAAACTTGAA
Organism: Iris macrosiphon; assembly: GCA_036927795.1. Lineage (NCBI taxonomy): Eukaryota > Viridiplantae > Streptophyta > Magnoliopsida > Asparagales > Iridaceae > Iris > Iris macrosiphon. The sequence continues at coordinate 59,120,403 of JAYESA010000009.1, forward strand.
AATCACCAGGAAGGCAGCAAACTTGTTATGACACCAAATTTGATACAGGACAATTGTCAAACCAGATTGTGTTTTACTTGGAAAAAAGATTGAAAACTTTAGGAATCATAAGGACTAGTATTCTATGAAAAACTTAGAGAATTATGAGAGATGTTACCCTTTATGTTTTTAAATTGAAGGGCTTGCTGGACAGAATTGTACGATTGGCCTTTGGTGTCTGAAGAGAATTAAGCTTTGATCTAAAGTCTAAGGTAGGGATTTCATGGGTCTAAGCTATGGAAGGTTTGTGGTTGTTTTGGAGCGATTTTGTAGTGGTTTGTGAAGTTTCAGTGTCCTATTACTGTGCTGGAATAGTAAAAATTGGGATCATATTTGGGGCCTACAAGTAGCAAGCTTGGAGGGTTTTAAGGTTAGAAATAAGGAAGATAGATTAAACTCTTTAATTGTTTTTTATTCTTCAACTTTAATTAATTACCCATTACAAAAGATTTAAGTCTTCTAACAAAAGACTTCAAATCCGGTTCCAAATATAAATCCAAGGTACATAATACCAGTTTCATTGTCGATCTCTGATCCTTCCTATGAGTATTTGCTTTTCTTTTTAAATTCAGCGCGGGGGGGTTGGGGGGGGGGGGGGGGGGGGTGGGGTGTGGGATGGGGGATCAGTTGTTTTGAATCGATTTCGGGCGACACCTAAAATCTTTTATACAGTCTACTAATCTTATTGCTCATAGGCCAGACTGAAAGGAGATAAAACTAAGGCTTAATTCAAGTAGATTCCAAATTGGAAACCACTAAATAAAACTGAACACAAAATAATAATAAAATAAATTATAGATCCTAAACATATGGCCCTATTTATTATTTAAGTTACATTTTAGGTTTTTCAAGAGTAGCATGTATCCTTTTTCTAATGTTTATGAGACCTTATCCATCCTTTAAGTCCTAAAGACGTTTAGAAATGACCTGATTGACCTGTTTCCGTAAGTTGTGAATTGGAATTGCTTAAGTAAGAAACTTTTATGAATCAGAGATGTACAGTAGTGATATGTGGAAAGTTCATGTGCTTGATACTAACAATTATATTAGAGAAGTCTGACAACTTTTCAAATGTATAACACGGTAGGAATACCATTCAGGGGATCTATTAATGTATTTACAGTATTTGTTGTTTAACATCCTTAGCCTTCTGGTAATATTAGTATTCATGCCATTTCTTTGATTTTGATTATTACTTGGCCATTCTGATCTCAGGAAAGGGTTACAGATCCTTCTGCACAACCATCAGCTCAATCAGGAGTACGGCCTATTGGTCCTCTATATCTCCTATCAGCTCTTCCTACAGAAACTGATGATGAAATTTCATACCAAGGTTTAGTGTTTCATTTATTTTAATCATTTACATGGTATGTTGCCAAACTAGCACATATGTTCCTTTATGGTTCTTTATCAAGGATTCATTTTGTTCAGCTCTTGATTAATGACCTTGTTGTCACTTGTCACTATACATATACATGCACGTTAATCATCGTCATCATCATCCAACCTTCTCCATTAAATTGGGGTTGGCTATGGACCACGAGGAAGCTCTTTAAAAGAACTGAAAAAGTTGTTATGACCAATTGTCAATCCTCCGAGTTGGTGCAGAATTCCTCACCAAGATATCGACGAGACCATACTTTTGCCAGTTTGTTTTCTTCGACATAATTATTTATAAATTCATTGGACTATAGATACCCTGATACATACTATGATGTGTGAGTTATATTTAGTAGGAAACTAGTGTTAGCATCACAGAGTAGCTTGGGAGATCCACTTGCATCCTTAGGGATGCAGGTTGTTGTCAATCTCTATATGATTGGTGGTAAGATTTCCCCATCTTGACCCATACCATACTCTGCTTCGGGAGTGTTGTGACGAAAAAACTTCGAAATTGTGTCAGGATATGGACTCTTTTGCTGTATCAACATAATCATTGTTCTGGAATTCTTGCACATTGAGAAATATGTTTCAATTAACTAAGAAAGGAACTGTTGGAATATTCATTAGGATTAAACTGAACTCTCTCTTCTAGAAGTTTCTCAAATATAAACTTCTTTAAGAAACCTGCCGACAAAATTTATTTTCATAACAAGCCTCTCTTTTCTTTGTGAGGCTTATAGTTCCTTAGACAAGTTTGCTAGTCCTGTAATGACATTTAATTTTACGATTGCTTTCTGCTCCCGTTGACACCTATTTATGTATCTGGGTTTGTTTGTCGACATGGTCTGTTATTACAAGCTAACTTTGTTATCGAGCTGATGTGCTGTCGTTGTTTATACATAGAATTGATAGTCAGGAAAACAATTTAGTTGTTGCTTCATCACCCTTTCTTGTTGAAAAGTGCCTTTCGTTATTATCTTTAGGCACCTATTGATTTGGTGTACATGAGTCCCTATGATGTTATTCAGAAGTGAAAAGTAAATGCAAGAGTATATGATGGTCTAGCTGAATTGGATGGGAGGAAAAATGACAAGTTCTCAAAGATAATAACATTGTTAAATCTGCAGAATTCTTTCTGCTTACTCTCTTATGAGGTCACTATTGATTCTTGCTTTTCAGATGGATGAGTTTGATTGAAATCACCGACTTATCCATGACCACCTACATCTAGAAGGTTCAGTATTGGAAGGAAGAAACAGTTAGTCGGGTTTCATAGGAACTATTCGATTTGCAGTCATGATTTTTCTGAGGACAAATTTTATAGCGTACACAGTTTCAAAATTGTGTATATTTCTAGCAATCTCAGAGTGGCTTATTCAACTTCTTGGCATTCTGGCACACAGGCAGTTAAATAAGCTCATACAGATAATATGAATATGATGTGATATGTTGTGGAATATCTTCAAAGCTATGTTGCACAGACACGGGAAAGTCCTTAATTCGTATCTGTATCCTTGTCCGTATTCATGCAACACAGGTGACTACGGTGTGCCTATTTGAAAATGTCCGTATCAAGTGCCTATATCCGTGACCTTATATGTATACGTGTTCTTATATGTATCCATGTCTGTATTCGTGCAACGTAGCTTCCAAGCTATCTAACTTGGGATTTGAAGGTTTATTTTATTTTATTTTTTATTTTGTCTTTTGACATTATATGCAATAGCTGATTAATTTGGGTCATACATTGTACAGAAATAGGTGGTTCAACAGGAAGGATCCTTGAGACTAATTCTCAAATATTTAACCAAGTAACTTCCAACCTGGCTAAGTTACAGGTAAGCACTTGGAAAAACCATCATTGAAGCATTTATTAGACACATCATTTACAAACCACTTGTTATCCTAGCAAAAATATTGCACTTTGAGAAAAATATATATATTTGGTCAGTGAACCTTTGTTAGCTACGTATAATGCTCGAGACTTCTTAAGTATTTCTTGTATATCTGAGAATGAAGTAGATCACATGGGTGTATTCATAAGCATAAAAGCTGGCATTATTCGTGATTTCATGTGGTTTACAATCTCTCATTTTTCTTGCAGATAAAGGAAAATATAAGTTTATTTTGCCAAGCACGGGATAATATCATCTCAATCTTGAACGAGTATGTGTTTTACCCTTCCCACTATTAACATTTCAAAAGATTAGTCCAATTGCTGGCAGCATGAGCCGTGAGCACGTGTATTTCATTTTTGAGAAAATTTCTTGTCTGAATAATTTAAGATATCACACTCACGCACTGCTGTATACTTTGTGTTGAACAGATCCTTCTACCATTGTCCAAAGTGAAGGATGATATAGACTATAGTACTCTTCTTGTACACCCACGATACAAATATGCAGATTTTACTTATGAAGCTTATTCCCTGTACAATGGGGTCAGCTGGTGACAACACCTCAACAATGATAAAGCTCTCGAAAGATTAATTTTCATGCAAACTATATATTTGATATCAGCCCTTTGTGAAATAATGCCAAACTCCTAGAAAATCAGCTATATGAGCAAGGGAGAGTATAAAAGTATAAAACCTTGAAGGTCAGTTGTTGGGTACTGGGTAGGTACATTGACTTAATCATGCAGGTTAAGCATGTCTAACACATAAGCAATACTAGGGAGCCCCCCTTAATAAGCAAAAAAGAAGAAGAAGATGCAAAGATGATTGAACTTGCTACATGGAATCCCATTCGTCTCTATGGTATAACATTCTAAATTCCCATTGAGATTGACTTTTGTTAAAGACGTAAGGTATTCAATTTAGTTGCAAATTTATGGTCTGGCCTCAAACATGTTTGACTTTGATGAAGCATAAGTCCAAACCTAGTAAAGCATAAACACTCCAAAATCGAATTGTATTTTTGTCGTGTCGTGCTTATGCTTCATCAAAGTCAGACACGATCAGCCAATCCAAATCAAAGCTGTACGTATCAGGGGAAAACGTTACCGCCTACCGACTGATTCAAAATTGAACCCCCCTAAAACTCCTCGAAAGTGCCACACTCATACTCAAAGAAAGGGTCCGAAACCAATAACGAAGTGAGTTTTCGAATCTTGTCTAGGACCAGCCAAAATTATTTTCCATGTCTATCTTATGTTGTGTTGTATGTGCGATAGTAGTGAACTCGTATTTCTTCGTTTGCACTTTCGCATTTACAAGTTCAGTTATATGAACAAATGGTCATATCAGGTTTACACTTTACAGTATCAGTAACCAGAATCGGTTTTGGACGCTTATGAGCTGTATAGGTGGGACAGTTTAGGACTGAAAGTTTCATATTTTTTAGTGTTAAAATATTTTTAAAATGTATTGGGTACATTAGGCATAATTTTATGTATGTTTTATGTTTTTTCACTCTAGTTCCAATCCAACAGATATGTTATGATGCCGTCTATCTAATGAGCTAATATATGGAGTTCTCTCTTGATGCAGTATGAGCGACTCGCCTGGTTTAATGAAGCAGATGCCACCGCTTCCAGAGAAGATCAATGAAGAGCTTGCAAACTCCATCATGTAGAGGAATTATATGCCTATGCGAACATAAACTGATGCTGGTACCTCCAACATTTTGGCTTTCCTTGTGTTGCAGGAAGTAGAAATACACAGTCCTTCCAGCAACGTGTTCATATCTGACAGGAGAAACAGAGCATGTCTGGATATAGTAAGCTAGATGTAGTTATGTAGATAGCAATAAATCCTTATGCAAGGATAGTATGTTTCTTTAGGTTGATTGAAAGAAAATATATACTTGTTAATTACTAACTATTTGCTAGTTACTTGGATTGTTGGATTTTACTGATCATGCCCAGGTGAATTGTAAGTAGTTCTGCAGAGTAGATAATTGCTCAAGTCTCTTTTGCGAAGATGTTTGCTTGTTGAAGAGTGAGCTCACTGGATCAATTCTAAGACCTTCGTTTTGCTACTTTACTGCCTCCTGCTCACATTCTTGAAACTCTCTTTGATCTGTTTACATAGTAATCTCCTTTTTCAGTGGAAAGCCGATGAGGACCGTCCTGAAGCATCCATTCATAGTTCTTTAAAAAAAAAAAATACACGACCAAGTTAACACATGCTATTAATGGAGACATTACATCTGAATTTGGGTTTGTTGGCAGTTGACCTGGACCGGTCTGGTCCACAGTGGGTCAGGTTCAGACTTGGTCTGGTTTATCATGGTGGCTGGCCACATAGGGCATGGGTCATTATGTTAAAGTGTGTCCATGTTGGGTGTACTACTAGAAGTTCCTATATTGTCTTTATTGTAGGTTGCTCTTATTATATGGAGCGCTAACTCAAGAATCTAAATTTTCACAGCCAAAATAATTTGGTTTCCATGTTATTCTCTTCTCTTGTTCTCCACCTTATGTGGGATATATGTTGGGAGGTGAAACAATAAGCTTTTCGATCATTGGAAGCTTCATGACTGTGACTTAAAGGTGTAGAAGGATCTGGTTCAACAACATTGAAGGTATAATTTCTATTGCTTCCACTTAAATCCTTTCTGTGCCATGATCTATTTATGGGTTGCTGATGGTATCAGAACCATGATGAATCATTCTCTCTTTTAGGAAACCCTAAAACTTTAGGGTTTCTAAATTTTGATATATACTATACATATTGTATGATGTTTTCAGGGTTAGGTTATTATTTCTATCATCAATCCATGGACGATATGCCCATATGAATATTTGCAATGAGATTCATCTTTGTGTCTATGTCGATCCATAGGGGTTATCTGTGGATTCCACTTGTGATCAGTTTAATGGATTACTTGATGCCCTAATCTGATACGATCCTTTCCAGATGTCCTACCTACAACATCTCAACAGAAGTGTGGCAGTAGAAGCAGAGCAGCATAGCTCAGTATCATCAGCTTGGGGGCTTAGAGGGAGAGTCTAACACTGAACAAAGTGGCTCAGGATGGGAGGCTAATATATGTACAATATCAGTAGTATCAGGAACTTGCACTGCAAATCAGCATTCCCAGCTCAACATTCTCCATTTCCATTTGTTGCATAGAAGCAGATCTCAGTATCAGTTGTACAATCTAGAAGTATCAGATAATTGAACCAAACTCAGATCTGTGTACAGAAGAAAAATTGTGAAAGAGCCTCTACATCATCATTTCCATGTCAGCTATTCCACATCATTGTTGCCAGCTAGCCAACTTAATGTCCAACTCAATAGCATGCTTCACCAATGCGAGTGCCAAGTTATCAAGAGCACAAGCTCTCAGAGGTCTATAAATACCAGAGAAAGATAAAGAGGGGAGGGGGCTTTTGGAATGTAATAGGTTAGTATAGTTGTTTAGTTTTACTTAGCCATTGTAATGCTCTCTTCTTCTTCTTCTTCTTCTTCTTCTTCTTTCTTCTTCTTCTTCCTCTAGATTTCGAATTCTCAGTAAGTATACCCTAGAATTGTCTTCTCTGTTCTGTCAACTTCCTCTCTACTGTAATCTTTTCCGCTCCTTCTGACATTTGAATAAAGTTCAAATGTTCTTTCCCAAATCTCCTCTTCTAGTTGATTATGTCAAATTCACGTCATCTACATTTGGGAACCTATAGCCAATGGATTCGAGCTGGTGCATGAGCTATTATGGATCTATCAATGGATCTTCACCGACTCGAGTTCATTTCAATGGCGAGGTTTGACTGCAAGCTTTGGAAGAGCAGTATACGGATCTACTCACAGAGCATCGGAGGAGGAGCTGCCATGGATCCTTCCATGGTTCTCCTTCGGATCATGCTTCCCTCCATGGTGAAGTTAGGGTTCAAGCTTTGAAAGGTAGATTCGACCAACTGAATTCTAATTTTAGTCAATTAAACTCTAAATTTGATAAAGTAGTGGAGGAATTATTCCAAATCAAAAGAAGTGTTGGACTTGGTGCTAATTCTGGAGGAACACCCCTTGTGCCTCAAGATTCATCCATTCAAGCTTCAAATGTTAATGGCTGTTGATAATGGCACTACCTAGTTTACTTGAGCTAGTCTATTGAAAATTTTATAAAAATTACAAATTTGCCACTCCTCAAAGTTACTTAGAGCTAGCTCACACTAACCTATATAAGTAAAAATTATTATTTTTTTTTGTTTCTGAGTTGGAAAGAATGAAAATGAAGCAAGCGAATATTGAGTTGAGTATATGGAGAATGGACCGATGCAAATGAAAGCATTGTTAGGCTTAAGAGATGGACGAGATCGGAATGAACAACTGGGTTACGCTTGAACGAGCGATGGGTGAATCGAATGATAGCGAGCACGGACTACGATTTTGGGCAACACATTTGAGCTGTTGGTTGAGCAATGAAACACTTGATATATTGGTGCCTTGGGCTATATATTGAGGTCGAGATTTGGATCTCTTGGTTGGATAGGTTGGAAGAATGGTTATGGATGAATGGTTGGATTTGCAGATGAGATATATCATGGTTTATAGTAACTGTCCATCGTGATGATTACAATTATCGAGCTTGCGGGAGATTGGGGCGGGACAGATTGGTCATTCTCCCAAGTCCAAAAATCTAAACCTAACTTTGGAATTTGATAGTTGTGGTCCTAAGTGGAAGAAAATTTTGCTTTGGTGATTGTCCAACGAATATTCTTCCGGTATGTCTTCGACAACGTACGATGAATAAGTCTTGCGATTGTCACAAAAAAATTAGTTTTATTTGACTATTGTAGGAGCGATGCATGAAATTATGTTCGATGAAGAAGTCAGATCATGCAATACATTAAATATGCACTCCGGTCCTTCCGAAAAATATGTCGGTTGTTCCGAAGCACGTACGGTACGTAAAATGACAACCATAATTCGACAGTCATCGTGTAAGGACTGTATAAAATTCGACAGTCCTATATAAATATAGGACTGTCAATAATTCGACAGTCCTATATTAATATAGGACTGTCATAATTTCGACAGTCCTATATACTAAGTGGACTGTCAAAATAGTGACAGTCCTGAATCTTAAAGACTGTTAATTATTTGAACTGTCAATTATTTGAAGTTATTAAATTTTAGATTATTTTATATTGGTTATAGGACCAAGCTCGTACAGATGTTGTGGTACATTCTGCTATTGGGGTTGATGTGGAGGATATATTCTCAACGGTTATTCAATTTGCATCCCAGGAAGAAGCATTAGATTGGTGCAGAAAAGTTGGAAGACGACATAATATAGTCATTGTCATTGCAAGATCCATCAGATCTCGGTCGGGCCGAAAATGTGTAGAGCTGGGCTGCGAAAGAGGAGGTGTGTTCAGGGAGCATCATAAAAAGAATGGTGTTGTTGAAAAAAAAAATTCCCAAAAAAAAGTCGGGACGAGAAAATGTGGTTGTCCATTTAAGTTGTTGATTGTAAAAGTAGAAGATGTGAAGTGGATAATCGAAGTTAAGAATGGAATACACAATCATCCTATTCCAGAGACACTTACGGGTCATGCCTACGTGGCACAGTTGAAGGAGGATGAGAGAAAGTTGGTTGAAGAAATGTTCCTTTCCGGAGTTGCATCGAAGCAAATTTATTTTGCCGTGCGACAAAAAGAAGATGGAAATAAGTCAACCATGAGGACAATCTATAATAGTTTGGCGAGAGCGAAATGTAATAGTATGAAAGGAAGAATGACGATGCAGCAAGTATTGAAGTTGCTTGGGGAGCATCACTACGTGGAGTACCATAGAAGACATCCACAAATTGATGAACTCCTTGCATTGTTTTGAACTCATCCTGATTGCACACACTTGGCTCGGTCCTTCGCAGACGTGTTGGCCCTTGATTGTACATATAAGACCAACAAGTTCAAGATGCCTCTTTTTCACGTTGTTGGGTTTACGTCTACGGAAAAAATATTTTCAGTCGCTTTTTGTTTTATGAAGAGTGAGACAGTAGAGGATTACACTTGGGCGTTGAGAAAACTATAATCCCTTTACACAGGATACAAAGAGTCCTCTGTTTTTGTTACCGACAGAGAATATGCGCTGATAAATGCTATAGATATTGTATTTCCTTATGTGCATAGACTACTATGCACTTGGCATATAAATCGAAATATCCAAGCTCAATGCAAGAAGAAATTTAAAAATGTGGACGGTAAAATCGACATGGTTCGCTTCGAAGAATTACACAGGATACAAAGTAGGACTGTCAGGATTTTGACAGTCCCTGTCACAACCCCATTTCCAGGGTAGGGTATTTTTTTTTAATTTGGTAAATTGTGTACTGATCATAAATATTGTATTAATATTTAATTAGATGCATGTATTTATTTTTATTGGTTGTTTTAGGGTTTTGGCTAGCCTGGACCCATGTCAGACCCTAGTGGACCCTTGCCAGACCCAACCAACACCCTTGTCAGACTCATTTATTGGTTTAGAATAGTTTTATATTTTAATTAGTTAGTTGGAGTGATTAGAAATTAATTAGAGTGCATTTGGAACCCCAAACCCCAATTAGGATGACTTAATTTAAGGATATTTTGGTCTTTGTACCTAACCCTAATGCAAACCCTAACCCTATTTCTACATGGCCGGCTCCCCCCCCCTTCTTTTCATTTCTTCTTCTTCATTTTCTTCTTCCCACTTCATTCTTCCACTCTCCATTCTTCTTCCTTACTTCCTTCCTTCTCCATTTCCAAGTAAGTTCTTCACCTTTCCTCTATTCTTTTGTTTATTTCTCTCATGAATACAAACCCTAACCTTTCATTTTCCTCTAACCTAGGTGTGTAGAGCCTAGATTTGGTGTATGAGCTTAGTTTGGAGGCTTGGAGGCTTGGTGTGGTGGATTTGGGACTTTTTGGAGACTTTGGCCTTGGGATTCCAACTCCCAAGAGGTAAACCCTAATTTTTTCCCCCTTGTGATTACTCTAATATAGTGTAATAAGTAGTTTAGAACCTTCCTAGACCTTAGGGCTACCCATGGGAGGAAGTTGGAGCTTGTTTGGATGTGTTTGGAGACTTTGGCATAGGATTTTGTGTCAATTTCGGATAAAATTCGAGATTGGCCCAATTTTGGGTGTTGTTCTAGGTTAGACGGACCTAGGTAGACGTGCTTGGGTGTCTTGAGGATAAGTACGTGTAAACCCCCAGATTTTTTCAGGAATTTGAAAACAAATTTTCGAAATTTTTCTGGAATTTTAACTAATTAAAATCACGATATTCTTGTATTAAATAATTTTATTAAATATTAAAATATTATGAAAATAATATTTTTGTGAGTAAAATAAAATATTAGAAATAGGGTAATTTTTCTGCAATTTATTGGATCCCAGAACTAGTTTTAAAGACCTAAAAACTAAGTTTTTAAAATAAACCAAAATTAACCCGGTTTATTATTAAACCGAACCGAACTAAACCAACCCATCCGAACCGGACCAACCCCTAACGGGTCGTATCCATACCCGACCCGTACCCTAGCGGGTCGAATCCGGACCCGAATCCAGAACCCGACCCGCTAAACCGAACCCGTTACCCAAATTACTGCTACAGTAATTCTCCCCGACCGTTATCCCGATCCGCGGCCGTTCCCTGACTCCGCTGCTCCTGTAACCGTCGCTGCCGTCGAGTCGCTTCGCCTCCTGTAACCGTCCGCCTCTACCCCTTCTCCTCCTCGCCGCCTACAACTGCCGTCAGCCGACCGTCCGCCTCCCCGCAACCCTATAAAAACCCCGGCCCTCATCACCACGACTTCCCAGAGCCATCCCCGACGCCGTGTCGACGTCGATGTCGATCACGACTGACCAGCTCACCGACGGCCACTTCTCTACCACCACTTCATCCATCCTCCGCCCTCCGCCCTCCGGTACCCCGAGGAACCCAACTTCCCTCCGGTCACCCAGCCCCGCAGCCCACATCACCACCACACCGCCACCGCAGAGTTCCCTCCGACGAGCTCCTCCGGCCGCCACCAGCACCCGACGACTCCAGCGCCGCCTCCGCCGAGCCTCCCCGGCGACCCCAGCAGCCCGCAGAAATCCTAGCAGCCGCCGGCTGTGCCACGTCGCGCCACATCGCAGAAACGCATAAATTCAGTCATCTTCGGCCCCATGTTCAGGTGAGGATTTCTCTCTCCTCGCTGTCTCATTTTTCGAATCGTCTGCTGTGACGCGTAGACTGCGTGACCCTCTCGATATCCGTATAACTCGTTCGGGGTCACGTCCTGTGGCGGTCGCAAACTGCGACGCAAAATCAGGAAAATGAATATCCTGATTTTCCACGGAACTGGATGCGCCCCGCTAAACGGGACGACTTGGTCATGTGCGGATTTCACCGAAAGGTGCGCGCCGTCAATACGGACGTGTGAGATTTCGCGGAAGTTGATTTGGATGTGTGTGCACACCGGAATCAACGCGTATCCGTTGACAACACCCTGTATCGGCCCTATTAAGGAACTCGTTGTAACTTCGTGTACGCTCGTCGTATCGAAACGAAACTTGCGCCATCGGACTCGTAGCAATACGCTGGTCCTGTGACCCAAGTTTGGTTCGATTCTGAGAACGTTGACAAAATCGCGTATCGTGGGCCCCACGGCTCCACTTGACGGGCGATTTTGTGATCGGCTCATCGAAATCCAGTTCTGGACATTCCGTTGGGTTCCTATCGATGTTCTGGACTTGTAGACACTAAGTTTGACTTATTTGGAGAACATTGTCTTTGGCACGTTTTTTGGTGCGAAGCGGGCTACATGTGGACCCTGCTTTGACCAGAAACTGTCACTTTTGTCCCTGTGTCCAAATTGGACTTATGGACAGGCAATTATAGCTAATTGATATCTTCTGAACCTGATGGTAACGTTTATTACAGCATTCGGAGGAGTACCTGCAAATCCCGCTGATACCAGAGCAACAGTTGGAGTCAAAACCCCAGGCAAGTGTACCTTGTCATACTTGTAGCATTTGTTTATACTATTCTCTTGATTTATTACTGTAATATCTCTGTTCAACCTAGGACCGTGTGACATTGCTTAACGTCCGAATAATATTCGGGTGCCAACGCCGTACGCGGAGTTGTGTAACGTCACATAGAGATGGATATCGAGACCCTATACATTCTCGTGCTTGCATTATCAAGTACGTCATACAACAGGACACCTGACACTATTCATGAGACATAATCTTCCTGAGATATTCATGGTGATTCTGTATAGGTTACAGGTTTCATGACATATACTTTATATACATGCTTAGATCTCATTATGACTTGCTGCATTAGATATGATATTGCGTGTCATGGACATGAGACGTGTGATTACATTGGATGGGGAGAGACACACAGGCTACAGGTTGATTATATTATTGCGGTGCCGTAGCCTCTCCGAGCTAGACACCGACATGATATCACTGCTACCGGCTGCCCGACACCGAGCTTGTAGTGGTCTCAGCCTGAGTTCTAGTGATGCTCTCATATTGCATATCACTTAGCTGGTTATATAGTTTACCCTATTGATTCATTTTTTATTGCACTGCATTTATTATGGCTTGAGTTATCCTTGTACCTTGCTATGTCCCCTAAGGACCTGGATCTGGATTATGTCCCCAGGAATAGCAGAGGAGATCTATCCCGAGATATACGGGACAGGAACATTAGCAGGAGTAGAAGCAGGAACAGGTGCATACATTGGAGCAGTACCAGAAATCGAGGACGAGGTGATTGCTGAGGATTTCTCCTGAGTATCTGCTTATCCTATACTCAGTATTTGCTGTTGTTTTACTCTTTATTCTTGTCTGTTGAACCATTGTATCAGACTTATCCTCGGGTTGTTCCCTGAGATGTATTTTATTGAGACTTGTTAGTTATATTTCTGATATTATTTGTATTTATTTCTGTGGATGAGATTAGTACCATTGCCTATATTGTTGTTTTACAGCTTAAGTACACCCTGATGGGTCCATTAAATTGGGTTTGTCCATCGGTGTGTGCTGCTGGCCATTGCCACGTGTCTAGTCCCTCGATATTTTGGGACTGGGGCGTGACATGGTTTTTGTGGTGGCCCATGCAGGTCAACAACTAAATTGCTTCGGTTTCAACTTAGGGATCGAGCAAACCTGCAATAAGGATAGGATAAGTTTTTTTAGGATCTCATCCACTTGATTGAATCGTTCTTGATCTCTATCGGATTCGAATTTCTTGACTTGCATCCTGCCTTGATTCCCTGTGCGCCTCTTATAGTTTATTTTGGATGCAGAGTAATGGATCCACCAGCAAGGGATGATACTCCTGCAGGATTACCACGAGGTGCTGTGGTAACCAACGAAGATGAAGTAACACTAGTGGATGGAGGTCAATCAGCACATCAAAGCAGTCAAGCCAATCAGCATACCTCAAGGTTTCGGCGTGATGACATCCCACCTCCGCCGCAGTTTTCTCTACCAATGTCCGTATTCCCACAAGGGCAGGCTATGGATGGACAACAGATATTTCAAATGATTTATGCAATGGTGCAAGCTCAACAGCAGATTCAACAAGAAGTTCTGCGAAACAGTATCATGACCGCACTGGAGCAGGCGAATCTACCAGCACGACGGCCAACGACGGGCTCTATCACCGATTTCTGCCAGCTGAAGCCCCGCACTTTTTCAGGCAAGGAGGAGCCCACTGAAGTTCATGAGTGGCTCACAAACACTCAACATCAATTAGAAGCAGCTGAGCTTCCAAGAGAGCGTTGGATTACTGCCGTCTGGATGCAGTTGACGGGCAATGCACATCACTGGTGGCTATCTGAGGAGACACGGCTCGGACCAGACTGAGTCACTTGGGAAGAGTTCTCTAGACTCTTTCAGGAGATGTACATTCCAGCTATTGCTCGGTCAGAACTTCGGGATAAGTTCAATCGCCTCACTCAAGACAATATGACAGTGGAAGAATACAATGCAGAGTTCATTCGTCTGAGTCGCTTCGCTCAAACCCTGATCCCGACAGAAGAAGAGAAGGCTGAGAAGTTCTTCGACGGACTAAACTTTGAGCTACAAAGACTGATTGGATCCGTTGCACCTACATCTTACTCGGACGTCCTTGCTGCAGCCCGACGCATGGAGCGCGTCACCAGGAGAGAGACCATCCTGAAGCGGCCTTCCACATCAGCACCAGCCAGAGCACCACATGAAGAAGCTGCAAAGAGACTTCACATGCACCAGCCACCCGGAGCATCTCCGCAGGCACTGCCTATCTGTCAACATTGTGGCAAGCGAGGCCATATTGAGAATGAGTGCATACGCAAAATGGGATTATGTTTAGCTTGCGGATCCAGTCAGCATTTAGTGAGGGAATGCCTTGAGCATCGAGAAGGAGCACCAATGGTAAACCAACAATCTTTACCAGTACCGAGGCTAGCCTATCCAGCATTGGGAGCACCGCAAACGGGAGTTGAAGGAGTCATACCACCACCTCCAAGAGGGTATCAGCCGAGGCCACCTTTGATACCCCAGGCAGTACTTTTCCAGCAGGCTCAGCAGCAACAGAGGAATCCACCGCAAAGACGCTAACAAGCTTTTGCGATGACCTTGGAGGACGCGCAGACTCGTGGAGTAGCAAATGCGCGTAAGTTATTCATAGATGCATTGCTTTAGCACATACCTGTTAGTTCCTGACCTTAGCCTAAAATCTAGTATTTTGAACTTGTTAATAATTGATAAACCTTGTTTTTCTAAAAACTGTAGTTTTCTTTGCTCTAACCAGATTTCCTTCACTCTTAAATTACCTAATTTTTATTTTTTAGGGAAATATTTTATTCATTCCCTATGTGTTTTGTTTAACTCTCGTCCTTCGATTTATCTTTAATCATGATTCTTTGATTGTGTCATGCTTCGAACAATGCTTGCAACCGTGTCATCTCTTCTGACCGGTTATTTCTTTGATTGCGAGGACGCAATCCTCTTAAGGGGCTAGATTGTAAACTCCCAGATTTTTTCAGGAATTTAAAAACAAATTTTCGGATTTTTTTGGAATTTTTAACTAATTAAAATCAAGGTATTCTGGTATTAAATAATTTTAAATGATTTTATAAAATATTAAAATATTATGAAAATAATATTTTTTGGAGTAAAATAAATTATTAGACATAGGGTAATTTTTCTGGAATTTATTGGATCCCAGAACTAGTTTTAAAGACCTAAAAACTAAGTTTTTAAAATAAACCAAAATTAATCCGGTTTATTATTAAACCGAACCGAACTAAACCAACCCACCCGAACCTGACCAACCCCTAACGGGTCGGATTCATACCCGACCCGTACCCTAGCGGGTCGGATCCGGACCCGAATCTAGAACCCGACCCGCTAACCCGAACCCGTTACCCAAATTACTGCTACAGTAATTCTTCCCGACCGTTACCCCGATCCGCGGCCGTTCTCCGACTCACCGCTCCTGTAACCGCCGCAGCCGCCGCGTCGCTTCGCCTCCTGTAACCGTCCGCCTCTACCCCTTCTCCTCCTCGCCGCCTATAACCGCCTCAACCGACCGTCCGCCTCCCCGCAACCCTATAAAAACCCCAGCCCTCATCACCACGACTTCCCAGAGCCATCCCCTCCGCCGTGTCAACGTCGATGCCGATCATGACTGACCAGCTCACCGACGGCCACTTCTCCACCACCACTTCATCCATCCTCCGCCCTCCGCCCTTCGGTACCCCGAGGAACCCAACTCCCCTTTGGTCACCCAGTCCCGCAGCCCACAACACCACCAAACCGTCACTACCACCGCTGAGTTCCCTCCGACGAGCTCCTCCGGCCGCCATCAGCACCCGACGACTCCAGCGGCGCCTCCGCCGAGCCTCCCCGGCGACCCCAACAGCCCGCAGAAACCCTAACAGCCGCCGGCCGTGCCGCGTCGCGCTACCTCGCGAAAACGCGTAAATTCAGTCATCTTCGGCATCATGTTCAGGTGAGGATTTCTCTCTCCTCGCTGTCTCATTTTCTGAACCGTCTGCTGTGACTCCTAGACTGCGTGACCCTCTCGATACCCGTGTAACTCGTTCGGGGTATCGCGTCCTGTGGCGGTCGCAAACTGCGACGCAAAATCAGAAAAATAAATATCCTGATTTTCCCCGGAACTTGGTGCGTCCCGCTAAATGGGATGACTTGGTTATGTGCGGACTTCACCGAAAGGTGCGCGCCGTCAATACGGACGTGTGGGATTTCGCGAAAGTTGATTTGGATGTGCGTGCACACCGGAATCAACGCGTATCCGTCGTCAACATCCCGTATCGGCCCTGTTCTGGAACTCGTTGTAACTTTGTGTACGTTCGTCGTATCGAAACGAAACTTGCGCCATCGGACTCGTAGCAATACGCTGGTCCTGTGACCCAAGTTTGGTTCGATTCTGAGAACGTTGATAAAATCGAGTATCGTGGGCCCCACGGCTCCACTTGACGGACGATTTTGTGATCGGCTCTTCGGAATCCAGTTCTGGACATTCCGTTGGGTTCGTATCGATGTTCTGGACTTGTAGACACTAAGTTTGACGAATTTGGAGAACATTGTCTCTGGCACATTGTTTGGTGCGAAGCGAGCCAC
>JAYESA010000009.1:59147385-59229885 GCA_036927795.1 Iris macrosiphon
TCCATTGGGTTCGTATCGTCATTCTGGACTTGTGGACATTAAGTTTGATGAATTTGGAGAACATTGTCTCTGACATATTTTTCGGTGCAAAGTGGGCCACATGTGGACCCCGCTTTGACCAAGAACTGTCATTTTTGCCCCTGTGTCCAAATTGGACTCAAGGACAGGCATTTCTAGCTATTTGATGTCTTCTGAATCTGAATGTGATATTTATTTCAGCAACCGGAGGAGTACCTGCATATCCCACTGATACCAGAGCTACAGTTAGAGTCAGAACCCCAGGCAAGTGTACCTTGCCAAAACTTGCAGTACCTGCTTCATATTGTAGTCTTGATTTATTCATATGTTGTACATGCTTAACCTAGGACCGTGTGACTTTACTTAGCGTCCGATTAATATTCTGGAGCCAACACCGTACGCGGAGTTGTGTAACGTCACCTAGAGATGGATATCGAGACCCTTTACATTCTCGTGCTTGTCTTATCAAGTACGTCATACCTCAGGACACCTGATACTATTCATGAGACAGAATCTTCCTGAGATATTTATGGTGATTCTGTATAGGATACAGGTTTATGACCTATACATTTTATACATGCTTAGATCTCATTATGACTTGCTGCATTAGATATGATCTTGCGTGTCATGGATATGAGACGTTGTGGACATGTGACGTGTGATTACATTGGGTGGGGAGAGACACACAGACTACAGGCTGATTATATATATTTATTGCAGTGCCATAGCCATTACAATGCGAGGCCACTACATAGTAAACTACATAGTAACTACATAGTAACTACATAGTAAACTACATAGTATTATTGCTACCGGCTCCCCGACACAGAGCTTGTAGTGGTCTCAGCCTGAGTCTAATGTTGCTCTCATTTTGCATATCACTTAGATGGTTACATAGTTGCCCTATTGATATATTTCATATACTGTATTTATTTTGGCATGCTGTTTCTTGTACCTTGTTACGTCCCTCTGAGGACCTGGTCCCTTGCCAGTTTTGCAGCATAGACCATTTTGGAGCCTGACTGGAGTTGCTGATATGTGTTGCTTTGTCATGCAGGAATTGGTGCCAGGTACTTATATCATTTCTTCCAGATTATTGGTTATTATTCATATTGTTTATTCATCTGCTGAAATAGCCTAGTTTTATAGACTCATATCCCTTCCTCGAGTCTATTCGAGCTTATGGGTTACTGGCGGCCGACTTTAACACATGTAGCTCATTCTTGTATATTTCGTTCATTATGGATTGAGGCATAGATATTTATAGATAGTAACCCTTCTAGTACAGCTTATACGTATTCGAATCGGACCAGAGTCTGGTCGAATGCGTAGCTGGCATGTTACGTATTCCTAGTCCTACGTATTTTGGGACTGGGGCGTGATATATATATATATATATATATATATATATATATATATATATATATATATATAGCTAGATATATACATATAGGTATAGCTAGCTAGCTAGTTATTGAGTTGAGATGGGTAGGTAAGGTAAGGTATCTCGATACCTTGAGATATCAAGGTATCGAAGGTAAGATGGGTATCGGAGATGTGGTATTTGCCTATACACTAGGCTATATATATATATTTATATAGTTAGATATATGTTATATATATAGTAGCATATGGTAGTGTATATATATATATTAGTTAGTAAGAGAGAAGGGTAAGGTATTGGATCTCAATACCTTGAGATATCAAGGTATTGATGTAAGTGAGGTATCGGAGATGAGATATTGAGGTATAGCCTAAATACTAGGTTATATATATATATATATATATATATATATATATATATATATATATATATATATTGATATTTACATATAGTAGTATATATATAGATAGTTAACTAGTTAGTGTTAGAGAGGGTTAAGGCGAGGTATCGCAATACCTTGAGATACTCAAGGTATTGGGCATCGGGACGAGGTATTGGATTTTTGCCTAGGATTGAGGTTAGAGTTATATATATATATATATATATATATATATATATATATATATATATATATATATATATATACGTGCTAGTATATATGTAAGTGGGTATAGGCGGGGTATATCGCGTAGGTTGAGATATCGGATACCGAGGGTATCCCGGTATCTCAAGGAGGCGAGTTTGTGGGTTTACTAGCTTAATGAGCTAGTTTTGACCTAAAATTTTAGGGGCACCCTAGTTTGACCTAGAGTTGACCGTAGTTGACCCGGTTGACCGCCAAAGTCAACCTTTCACCTAGTTTTAACTTTTTGACCAAGATTTTATCGGTTTGACCTAGAACAACCCTAGAAGCTTGTTTGTAGTTATTTTATATCTGTATAACTCTTTAGAACCCCGTTTAACCTTACTTTTCGCAATAGGTTCTTGCGACGCCAGTTTGGTTCGCCAGTTGCTCAGGACGTCAGGCGAGTACATTCTCTGATAGTTTTTATTATCTGATAATTATTATGATTCAGCTTCTAGTATAGTATTATCTGATTTTCTGGTAAGACACTGACTAGTATTTCTGGATTCATTTACTTGCGACACGTATATTTCATGTTTCTGGCCTCTATTTCTGAAATCACCTACTAGCATCACATCAGGACTCACTACAGGCATCACTCATGTTTCTGGCTGGACTCATACTTAATTTACGTGTCGGGTCTTGGATTCACTTGTACTAGTCGGGACGGGAAAATACTCGAGTAGACATGTAAATATTACCAAATCTAGAATCATTGGAATTACCCCCTCTGGTCTAATCTGGAATGATAGCAGCCACACACCCAGTGTGCGGTAAGCCGTACTTACCCCTAGCCGTTTACATGTCGAAACAGGTATTTCAGAGATACAAGTTCATTCTTTCTAGTCAGGACTCACTTACACTTCTTGACTGGTCTCACTTATACTTTCTGGACTGGACTCATTGCATTTATTCTTGCTGGACTCACTTCACGTTATTGTGCACACACTTGATCTTAGTTTAGATTTCTTGTATCCTGCAGTCATTATTATCTTGTTTCTGATTTTCATGCATCTTTACCTTTATGCACCAGTTGACAGATATATATATATATATATATATATATATATATATATATATATATATATATATATATATATATATATATATATATATATATATATATATATATATATTCTTGCTCATACTTCATTTTCTTTACCTTGTGCTACTTGCTATATTTGTTTTATAGTTTTTATCATTTAACTGGAACTGTTGTTAGAGGTGTACTTGCTCCAATCCTGACTGGATATATTTTTCAGAGGATCTGGGAGATTGGTATCCGACATTTTATGGACCTCAGCCTGTCGATGGTGCAGACAGGGACCCCCTAGTTCAGGAGTGATTTATGGGTTGGTAGCCGGGATCACTAGGACCTCAGTTGTATTTATTAGCTTTTGGTACCGGATTTGTTCCCGGCTTTTGATTTGAGACTTTGTATTTTATTTGATTCAGGATATTGTTGATGTTATTACTATTGTTAATTTCTTTAGTAGTAGTTGTTGTAGACTTCGTAGTTGTTAGACTTCTTTGTTATCTTATCGTGCTTAGATTCGTGATTGAGTACTTGTGTTATCTTTATCATATTGTTCCTCCGTTTGGAGTTGAGATCTTGACAGGTACTTATATTGTTGTGTGAGATTGTTAGCTAGATAGTAGACCTAGACAGCGTTCTACCGCCGATACTGCGATGTAGGCTGGACGTACCCACGACTCATGCCTAATTTTTCGGGTGCGGGTCGTGACAGTCCCACAAGCAATGAGGACTATCAAAATTTTGACAATCCTAATTTTAACCCACTGTCTCCACCTTTATATGTAATATTAGGACTGTCACAATCTGGACAGTCCCACAAGCTAAGAGGACTGTCAAAATTGTGACAGTCCTAATTTTAATCCACTGTCTATTTTATATAAAAGTAAGACTGTCAGGATTTTGACAGTCCCACAAGCTAAGAGGACTGTCAAAATTGTGACAGTCCTAATTTTAACCAACTGTCTATTTTGTATAAAAGTAGGACTGTCAGGATTTTGACAGTCCCACAAGCAATGAGGACTGTCAAAATTTTGACAGTCCTAATTTTAATCCACTGTCTCCACCTTTATATGTAAGATTAGGACTGTCACAATCTGGACAGTCCCACAAGCTAAGAGGACTGTCAAAATTGTGACAGTCCTAATTGTAACCCACTGTCTATTTTATATAAAAGTAGGACTGTCAGGATTTTGACAGTCCCACAAGCAATGAGGACTGTCAAAATTTTGACAGTCCTAATTTTAACCCACTGTCTCCACCTTTATATGTAAGATTAGGACTGTTATAATCTGGACAGTCCCACAAGCTAAGAGGATTGTCAAAATTGTGACAGTCCTAATTTTAACCCACTTTCTATTTTATATAAAACTAGGACTGTCAGGATTTTGACAGTCCCACAAGCAATGAAGACTGTCAAATTTTTTACAGTCCTAATTTTAACCCACTGTCTGCACATTTATATGTAAGATTAGGACTATCACAATCTGGACAGTCCCACAAGCTAAGAGGATTATCAAAATTATGACAGTCCTAATTTTAACCCACTGTCTATTTTATATAAAACTAGGACTGTCAGAATTTTGACAGTCCCACAAGAAATGAGGACTGTCAAATTTTTGACAGTCCTAATTTTAACCCACTGTCTGCACATTTATATGTAAATCTAGGACTGTCAGAAATTCGACAATCCCACAAGCTATGTGGACTGTCAAAATTTTGACAGTCCTAAATCTAACACACTGGAAATTTTATGTAAAACTAGGACTGTCAGGATTTTGATAGTCCCACAAGCTATGAGGACTGTCAAAATTCCCACAGTCCTAATTTGAACCCACTGTCTCTGCAAAATTTTATATAAAACTAGGACTGTCATAATTTTTACAGTCCTGATAGCTTACAGGACTGTCCCGAATTTGACAGTCCAAGTTTTTAGCCACTGCCTATGCACATTTAACAACTATTTGTAGCAAACTTAAAACACAAATTGTAGCAAATTGTAGCATCTTAAAATATAACCAATCAAAATATTTCATAAATACATAACCACTCAAAGTTTTCAAACTGTAAAGTTTTACATATCTCAAAACACAAATTTTAGCAAAGTTATAAAAATCTTGAAACATGGCCTAAACTTCATGCCGCCTCTTTTGTACGTTACTCTCTATTTTCCAAGAAAGGGAATGTTTGATGATAAACAAAAGAATGAAACTAGATTTATACGAAACCCTTTCTTTGTTTACAGGAATAAAATTTTAGGAAAAACCTTGAGGGAAGAGAAAATTATACATTAGGCGAGGAAACATTTTCTTTTGAGAATTGATGTTGAAAACAGAACAGGAGAATTTATCTTGAGGTTAAAGTCTAGACGATGACATCATCCTAGCATGAGTTGGTTGAGCCAATACCACGCGACGCTGGATTATCGACGTGGTTGCATTATTTTTTTAGGCCACCAGATTACCTAGGGTTGAGTTTCTTCAGGGAGCCCAGGAGCATGGGGCCCATCTACCTTAGGGGCACACAATGCAAAGGGTGAACCAGTGTACCCCCGCATTATATCGAGTTTGAGGATGTGTTACTAGAGAACCTTCCGGGCCGGCCACCTGACATAGAGATAGAGTTTGCTAAAGAGTTGACTCCCAGAGCTGAGCCAGTTATTTTTTCGTATACAGACTAGCACCGATAGAGTTGGTTGAGTTGAAGGTCCATATTAGAGGATCTCTTAGACAAGGGTTTTAGTCAGGCTAGTGTTTCCCCATGGGAAGCAACCGTCTAAATAGTGCCGAAGAAGCATGAGACAGTATACTTGTGTATTGATTACAGGGCATTAAATATCGTAGCGATAAAGAGCAAGTACCCATTGCCACGCGTCGATGATTTATTTGAATCAGCTAAGTGGTGCATGTGTAATCTCGAAGAGCGATCTCAGATCCGGTTATCATCAGATCAAGGTACGGAGAGAGGATATCCCGAAGACGGCTTTCCGGATGAAATAAGGGCACTATGATTTTTTAGTCATGCCAGTTGGTTTAACCAACGCGCCAGCAGTATTTATGAGTCTGATGAACAGTGCTTCCACCAGTACTTAGATAAGCTCTTGGTGGTAGTTATCGACAACATCTTGGTATATTCCAAGAATCAGGAGGAGCATGAGAGACCCCTCAGGATCGTATTGGAGATGCTGAGAAATGAGAGGCTGCATGCCAAGCTCAGCAAATATGAGTTATATTTAGATAGAATAGATAGTCTACGCATCAGGACAGCTGAGAGTTCATGAGAAGAACTATCCGACGCATGATCTAGAGCTAGCTGCAGTGATATTTGCACTAAAGCTATGGAGATACTACCTTTATGGTGAGCGTGTTGAGATTTACACAGATCATAAAGGCCTGAAGTATGTATACACGCAGAAGAAACTCAACATGGGACAGAGACGCTGGCTAAAATTTATGACATATTATAATATTGAGTTGCAGTACCACCCTGGCAAGGCGAATGTAGTAGCAGATGCCTTGAGCAGGAAGCCTATGGCACATTTTTACGACTCATCGCCAGTTGTTAGAGAATTTTCAAGAACTCAGGATTGATATTGTATTGCCAGGCATGGATGGACAGATGGCCAGTCTCGAGGTTCAGTCCATATTTATTGAGAGGATCAAGGCAGCCTTGCCTACAGATACGGGATTTAGACGACTGCGAGAAAGGACAGAGGCCGACATGCAAATAGGACTCAAGATTCATGAAGACGAAACATTGAGGAATGGAGATCGCCTATACGTTCCGAGTGGCGAGCTACGCCAAGAGTTGATGACCGAGGCATATAGCTCGATTTATTCCATTCATCCCGGGGGTACGAAGATCTACCGAAATTTGAGGCAGCATTTCTGATGGCATGGGATGAAGAGAGAGATTGCAAGATTCGTGGCAAAATATTTAGTTTGTCAGCAAGTCAAGGCTGAACATCAGAGGACTGCAGGATTATTGCAGCCACTTCCCATTCCCGAGTGGAAGTGGGAACATATTACCATGGACTTCGTCACAGGATTTCCATGGAGCCCTAGCGGGAAGGATGCAGTTTGGGTTATCGTAGACAGACTCACCAAGTCTGCACATTTCTTGCCCTTCAGAGTTGGGCAGTCTATGGAGATATTAGCTGACATGTATATGAGGCAGATAGTACGATTACATGGAGTGTCTGTCAGCATCGTATCGGATCGTGATTCCAGATTCACGTCGTATTTTTGGCAGAGTATGCAGGAGATCATAGGGACTCGTCTCAAGTTCAGTACTGCATATCATCCATAGACTGATGGTCAGTCAGAGCGCACGATACAGATATTAGAGGATATGTTGAGAGTGTACATGATTGATTTTGGAGGATCTTGTGAGGACCATCTACACTTGGTGGAATTCTCCTACAATAACAGCTACCAGGCTAGCATACAGATGGCACATTATGAGACACTGTACGGCAGGAAGTGTAGGTCACCAGTATGTTGGAGTGACGTGGGAAAGCGTCAGATACTTGGTCCAGAGTTGGTGGCACAGACAGTGGAGAAAATCAAGCAGATTCAGAGCCACCTGCGTGCAGCACATGACAGACAGAAACATTGGACAGATGCGCACTGCAGACCATTGGAGTTCAAGGAAGGTGACCATGTATTTCTTGAAGATATTGCATACTCGTGGTACTATCATATTTGGAGGCAGGGGCAAGCTGAGTCCGAGGTACATCGGACCTTTTGACATCTTGAAACGAGTTGGCGAAGTGGCTTACCGTCTTGCATTGCCTCCATCATTAGAAGGAGTGCATGACGTATTTCACGTATCGCAGTTGAGGAGATATATGGCAGACCCTAGCCACGTGCTTGATCATTTGGAGATTACCGTCGGGCCCAGTCTATCTTACGTAGAGCAGCCAGTTGAGATCCTCGATCACAACGAGAAAACTTTGAGAGGACAGACTATTCGACTGGTCAGAGTTGCATGAAAGCATCATTCGCCAAGCGAGTCTACCTGGGAGCGCGAGGATTCCCTTCGACAGTGTTTTCCGTATTTATTTGAGGAGCAAGGTACGAATTTATGTACAGTATTTGATTACTAGCTTATTTTTAAATTATTTTAGCTTTTATCGTGCTTTACTTTTAATTTCGGAGACAAAATTTTTCTAAGTTGGGAAGGATGTAAACCCCCTCAATTAATTCTATAGATAGTCAGGTATGGATTGAAAAATTTTGGTTTAGCAGCAGATGTATGAGGTTTAGAGTAGGGTTGCTTATGTCTGTTATTAATTAATTAAACCCTTGGCGTGCCCTACCATTGTTGAATTATTCGGAGCCCAATATCAGCCCATAAATTCTATCGGACTATTGTACTTCTGACTTGTCTCGCCAATTTAGGCACTGGACGTTTCCGTTACACAAAATCAAATCCGTTTTGCCTTAAATTAATTGCACAACTTTCCGTATCCAAAATTTCATAATTTAATTCCGTGTCAGACACCTATGTCGTTACCCTCAATTTTGAGATACCAACTTAACCCGTTGAGCCTGACCAACTAAAGGGTCCAAGACTGACTCCAAGCCCCCACCATTTTTTGACCTTTGCGTCATTTCCAAATTTTGACCCCAAGTGCCCCATTTAATTTAAAAGCGCGGGACACTTTAATTCTATTTAAATCGGGGATACCAATTTTGACTAATCCTATTTTAATCCCCAATTAATTTTAATGCCCATTGAATTAAGTCCATGCCAAACACACAACACCCCCTCACCCTACAAAACACCAAACATAATTTCTTCCATAATTTTCCCATTATTTTATGTGTTTGTGCAAATACCCAAACTTAAGGGGCTAATTTGCAAATGTTGAACACGTGTCAAAACCTCATTGGTCTAGGCCAAATGGAGAAGCCCTCTCCTTTGACCAAGTCAAGCCTCCCTCTCCTTTTCAATTGGATAAAGAAATAATTTCTTCATATGTAATCTCCACCACCCATTCAAATTTGGAAGCATCCTCACCACACAATCTACAACATACCTCCCTATAAAACCTCACCATCACACTCTTCCCCCAAGGCCGGCCCTAATCCCAACACATGGAGAACCCCACCCCCTCTCTCTCTCTCCTCCCTCTTTCTCTAACCGTAGCACATTTTTATTCCTCACATTCTCTTCTTCTTCTTCTTCTTCACTTATTCTTCCCTTCCCTTTAACCATACCCGGCCGACCCTCAACTCCGGTCGTGACCACTGCATCCTCCTTCGCCCCGCTGCCCAGAACCGGCCGCCTCTTCCTCGACCACTCGGCTACCCACCAACCTCCCGAGCAGCCGCCTGAACCACCCCGTTCCCGCTGCTCCACCCGTAGCTCCATCAACCCCCACGCCGAGCTCCCCCGACCGACGGCCACCTTCTTCTCCGGTGAGTCGCCGCTACTGTCGACCCCGACATCTCCTACGCCAACACCCCGACTCGCCACGACAATCTCCGGCGAGCTGTTGTACCGCCACCCGCTATTTTCAGTCGACCGGCCCCCGCTGCCACGAAAAACGACGACCCGACTCCGGCTGCACCACGACGAGCTCCACCTCCCCAAAGCTCCAGCCGCCTCCTTCCATCTCCACACACCCGGCGCTGCAACGAGCACCCTTCTTCGGCCGGCCATACCCGTATCTCCACCACTACCCGTAGTCTCCTCTACGCAGCTGCAACTCCGGCGGATTGCTGTATCCCTGCAGGCGAGAGCAACCGAGCCCTGCAGCTTCGGCCGACCTCCTGACAGCGGCTGAGCCACGACGATCAACCGAGCCACCCGACGTTAGTCCATTCCCGCCGCTTCTGTCGACTCTGGCCCCCAGTCGACCAACCACCTCTGGCCGTCGACCTCCCGCGTCACCATCATCATCACCATTAACACCAAGTTCCAGCGAGCCTCAGGATGAACGTCGAGCATGACACGGTCAAGAGCGACTGCATCTGGAGGTTCGACTTCAATGGCGCAGCATCAGGCACATACATGAGCTCCGATCATCTCCTTTTCGACGGACATCGACTTCCCGATCGCTCTCGGCCATTCCCTCGCGACGATTTGAGCCGACGATAAGGACTGTTCTCCGGTGCACTGATCGTTATTCCGATTGACTCGTCGAAGTGCTCGATCTATTATCTCTGAAGATGTCGACCTCTAGGTGAGTCGAGCTATCTTCGGTCGAGCAGAACCACCCGCAGCATCACCACCATTTCCTCGGTCTCTGTCACCCAGATCTCCCCCACCTCGTTGTCGACCCTTCCGGCCAGCAATTACGCACCGTCAAGGTGAAACACTCCCTCCTTCCCTTGTGTATTATATTATGGTTTTGATTAGTTTAATTGTTTTGTGTTGTTATGTATAACTTAGGGTTCATGATTTAGAATTAGTTTAGGGTTTATTTCCATAAGTTTTAAATTGAAATAAATGGATATATATGAGTAAGGGTATGAGAATAAATGGATCCTTGTTTAGGGTTGGGATTGCATGAAATGGTTATGAACTATATGCCTGAATGGTTGTAAGGGATATGGATTTAATCAAGGGTTGCTATACGAGATTTTAGGATTTATTACATGCAAGTGAAGGTATGCGTATGCATTGGTATTTTAGTTCGATGTTGCAAAATATCTGCTTTTGAGGGTTGAATGATATATATTGAGTTTAGGGTTGATAAATGCTAGATGTGAGATATCAGAATTTTATGCAGTTTGATGGGTATTGAGGAGCAGGATTACAATTATGGTAAAATGCTGTGTGATATCAAATATTGGTTATTATCGAGCCTTAGGTGTATGCCACTTGAGTTTTATGGTTTATTGATATATGCATTGTTGACAGGTTGACTGAGTTTGTGCTATGATATCAAAATATGGGACTTTTATTGAGAGATGATAACTAATCATAGAATGATAGAGGAGTAGATATGTGTATGTGAAAGAATGTTCAAATAAATTTATTGACAATTTTTATAATTGAGGGTTTAAATAATTAATGATTAAATTATTCAAGGATGATATCTGAATATGCTTGCTAACGTCTGTGAACACCGGGGCGAAACCTGAGTATTGATCATGGCTTGAGATACTGATAGACACCGTGGTGAGATATAAGATTGAGGATTTTATGATGGTAGTATACTGTGATAGATCGTATTAGATGTAACCTATCCTGGTCAACCCTCTGGCTTCGTGTCTAGGTGAGTTGTAGCTGAGTCTGAGCATAGGTTTAGATGTGTGTCCCATCCCTGTTTACTATATGATAGTTTATTGATTTAGTTTGTATCTTATCTCTAGGTACTATGGGACCTGCGGACTTGGACGTGGTACCAGATCCCCGTCATCAGCAGCTGGACGCAGGCAAGTGTACCTTGCCACCCTGTATCTCATATTACAGATATTTATTATTTCTTTATGTACATTGTGCGTGTATTTTGTTTACAATCGATACTTCGCGTTCGGATCACAACCGGGTGCAGACGTTCGTCGTAACATCGTAGAATGAATGTTAGATGTTCGTAATATCTCGATGTACGTACCTGAGTATATCGACACCCAGGACACACTCATACACTGTGATCGTGCTAGATTCCTGTATCCTGATACTGACATCATGCCCAGAGACTCGGACGACCTTAGGGTCGCGTCTGTTGAGTTATTTCTGTGTGCCAAGACTGTTAGATAGAGGTTCAGGTTCAGCGCACCATCGTTGACCGCTTGGGATGGGAAGACAGTTAGTAGACGTTTGGGCTCCTCTACACACGCTTATATATGTGTATGTACGGTTTATGTAGTGATCATGTATCTAGTGTAGTGGTATCACCCGTGTGACTCTTTGCCCGGAGCTGCGGTACGTCCCGTTTGTCTCCGTGTCCGGAGCTACGGTTTTATTTTGGATAGCCCACGCATCGAATATTGTCTTCAAACTGTGTCTCACTTAGTTGGTTATGCTAGACTACACCGTCGTTGCACTTGTACTTTCTGTTATACTTGGCATGTTGTATCTTTGTACCTTGTTACGTCCCTCTGATGACCTGGTCCCCTGCCAGTTTGCAGCATAGATGATTACGGAGCATTGGAGTTGCTGATGGAGTTGCACGTCTTGCGGACATTGTACCAGGTACTCATATCATTTCTACCGGTATTATGGTTATATTATTCTTATTGTTTATTCATCTGCTGTTGTAGCCTAGTTTTTGCTCATCTCTTCTCGAGCAATTCGAGTTTGTGTGTTATTGGGCGGCCGACTTTAGCACATATAGCTCTTTCTTGTATATTGCTGTACATTGTGGATTGAGACATAGAGGTTTACATTTATGGGATGTCTAGATAGTGTCATTTATATTATACAGCTTATACGTATTCGAGTCAGACCAGAGTCTGGTCGAATGCGTAGCTGGCGTGTCGCGTATTCTTGGTCCTACGCATTTTGGGACTGGGGCGTGACAGGATCGGTAGCGGTAATCCAGCTAACCAATGACTCACATTCTGATGATATTAGCAGTTGTGACTAAGGTTCAGCTCTGCACTAATAGTCATTGTCCGACCGATGCGAATGCATGAAGCACTATCAGATAAACTTTACGATGCAAACGAAATGAACGAGCAAGCTATATGTATACACTCTTATGTATCTTATCCCTTGTCGAACAGTTATCCCTACAGCAGACACACAAGTTAGCCACAATATGCATCTATGGATAAACTTATGAATCAATCTTTTGGTGTCATCAATTGATAGGTATGCAAGAAGGTAAACCTAGCATGCGCCCTATCTATATGACGGTCCATGAGTTGCCCCATTGATGGACAATAACACCCCCTAGATCCTTTCAGAACGGAATATCAGGGTGCTCTCACAATCCCTTCCAGACCGACCGATTCCCAGTGCCCCAGGAATCGATCGAGAGACTATTACCTTGTGCACAAGTTATCTGAGACCAATGCATGACAAGCAATATTCTATCAATATGCATTAACATTCATATTCACAAGCATTTAACAATCTAATAGCTACACCCCCTAGAACCCGAAGGAACAGAACATCAGGGCGTACTTAGTCACTTCTTGCACAGTTCAGACTTATAGCAATTCGATATAGCAAAACAGACAAGCAAAACATATAATAGCAAGCACGATTTTGCTTTCATAGCTAGCATGCCATATCTATCTCTTTCTTAGCATATTTCAAAGGGACTTATTCAAGCGATCCATTTTCTTATCTTTTTAGCATAACAAGGGTTGGTTTGATAGCTGTGTCGGTGTAACTAAGCATACAACATTTCTTATACCTCATTAGCATAGCAACGGTTCTATCTCTTTTCCTTTAGACAAGCATCTTTAGTTCTCTAGTTAGGCAAGCAAGCAAGCAGATTCGTTTCAATGACAAGCTATGTGAGTTCTCTTATTTAGCATGCTGAGTTGGTTCTATCATTCTTCTTATGAAACTATCTTCTTAAGCAAACAAGTATTCAAAAACTCAGATTCATTATTAGGTCGTGCAAGAATCAGATAATACAGTTCTGCCCACTTATATTGATCAATCGGTCGGAAACTCTCCGAGAAGACTTCCGCTCGAGCAAGCAAAGCGATATCACTTGGCCGCTATGGTCGTCTTCGGCCATGTATACCGTCCTCATACGGGAAGAAATGGATGGGGCAGTTGATGTCGTGCTTCCTGTCTCATACCCTTGTAGTTAGTAGTCTTTAAGGAGGGCATGTAACGTTGTGTCCTCTTCGGATTCAGAGGGGATACTACCCCCAGCGTAGAAGATTGTGTTATTTTGGTAGGAGTAGCTACCCTCCGGGATCTCGGAGTCTGTTCCTTGGAATCGTTGTCTCCTCGGAACGCCGGATTGTCGCGTACGTCCAGGAGGACACTACTCCCAGCTTGGGCCACCCCCAGGGGTTCTGAGGAAGAACTACCCCCAGGGGCTAACAGTTTCTTCCTTGAGCGGGTGCCCTGGAAGACGTCTTCCGCCAGTGCCGTTGTTATCCCTCCGGGTAGTTGCTATCGCGACGTAGTGGTAGAAAGTGACAGACTAGAGGTATTTGACTTATTTCTTTCCTTGGTGGCGGAAAGCTTTCCAGTTGAGTAGCATGAGGCAAAGAACAATTCCTCATTCTCTGTTACTTGCACCTGATCACCAGGTTGTTGTCGGGTATGTACATTCTGGTGTTGTCACTGGAAGGTCGATTTCCTGTCTGGGGGTACTGCCGATTTATTGTAACATCAGTTGATAATGATGTTGGCGCAGCAGTGCCTTGGAGAGGGTACGTCACATGTCGTAGTTATTTGCTTTGCTTTGCGCTTGTAAGTAATCATGTCACATAAATCATGCGAAGGGTATTTTACCTTTGCATTATCTTTGTGAGTTCAGGTATCCCGGGCACACGGATGCGCAGGTGATGTATTTGCTTCCTGGCCTGGGGTTCGTACACGAACTTTCCCCAAGGTACCGATAGAAGACTTTTGAGACTGACCCTGTCTATTGGTCCATGTGGGCTGGATGCATGGGTCAGTCGTGTACAACTTTTCGTCAGAGGCTCGCGTAATAGTTAGCGATGCATGTTGGCGGCCGGTCGTATAAACAGTTACTTGAGCTTGACGGGTTCGCACTGCCCTGGACTTCTTCAGCTTAGCAACCGCAGGCGTATAGTATAAAGATTCCAGATTTGGGTTTTCACCATTCTCAGTGGGTCGCATAGGATCTGCACTGCATGAGATACGGTCAAAAATAGAGGTTCTATTGCTATCAGGGCTGCATGCGGCCTGCTGTCTGCGGCTGTGAGTTGATGCCGCATAGACAATCTTATGCGGCCTCTTCCTTGGCCGCATAAAAGCTGCCTCAGCACCAGAATATCTGGCATCGTAGTATTTTTCTCTGCCAAAGTCTGGGTGCTGAACATCTTTTGCGTCAGCCCGGAATGCCGCATAGACGTGGACGTTCTGGATGTTCGTCCGACGACTGTCATTGGAAACAGAGTGAGAGGCTGGAAGCGCTTGCTCCGCGGCTGGGTGGGGCACAGCGGCCTTGGCCACCCACGTTCTGTAGGTCTTCTTGGGCTTGGCTATCCTTGGCGAAGGAATAGCACTTTCTTCCGAGAGGATTTCCTTAAACACTTGCTGGTCAAAGCGGACCACCATCATCTTTTGCGTCGAGCCGAGCTTGGCCGCATCGGACTGTGTCACCGACTTCTCAACAGAGGAGAAGGATGTCCCCAGCAGAGTCGCCATCGTGTTTAACATTAAATACGAAAGTTGGAAAGAACTTGATTCAAATGAACAAACTAAAGAAAGTACAAAGAAAAGTCCTAGAATACAATCTAAGTATAAAAAAATTTTCTAGGGGGTGACAATGGAGGGTTATGAGTGTAAAAACTCTTTTTACTCCATGGACGATCCGATGCAGAAGCTCTTCTCTCTTGCTTGAGTGTAGATTTGCAGATAGCCAGCCTTTTTGTATGAGGGTAATACCATGTTATTTATAGTTATTCAGTGGCCGCATAGATTTTGGACCGCATGGACGAGAACACACTAAGAGAGTTACAACTGTGCACAAGAATTCGGGCTTCAGCTGTCACGTGGATATTTGTTAAGATTTTTTGTTGCTGAATATCTGGATGGTTCTCATCTGTTGTAGGCGCGACTTGGTCAAGTGGACATGTGGCAGCTATTTGGTTGGAGGGAATCACAAAGTTGTAACAGCAAGATTTGGTCGATGTGGAATCTGGGACACGTGTGGCCAAAGATGCACGGGACGCATGGAGTCTAGAATGCATGGGACCAGAGACGCATGGACCACATGGAGTCTGGAACGCATGAGCCAGAGACACATGGACCGCATGGAGTCTGGAACGCATGGGCCAGAGCCGCATGGGGGACATGGAGTCTGGAACGCATGGGCCAGAGATGCATGGACCTCATGGAGTCTAGAACGTATGGGCCAGAGCTGCATGGGGCGCATGGAGTCTGGAACGCATGGGCCAGAGCTGCATAGGACGCATGGAGTCTAGGACACATGGGTCAAAGCCATATGGGATTTTTTGTCGTATTGTACACATGGCTCTGCACTATCCTTGGGACTTCTGTCTCTTAGTGTGTTCTCGTCCTTCGAGACAATCAAAAAAAATATTTTTGTCAGGATTCTGTGTCAGGCGTCATCTTTGTTGTTAGGACGTCATGTCAATTTGACCTGCGGCCAGTTGTCAGGATGCTCGTTTGGACGTCGGGCGCATGGTGTCTATGCAGTCTAATATCTGTTGAGTTTTATTCTGGGGCACATGGACGTCGGGCGTTTGGATCCAACTTTTTCATGCTTCTACAATATGTACACTGTATTATGAATAACAATTCACAAGTGGTAAATATATACTGCCAACACAAGTCATGTGCAGCTTATCTCATCTATAGACACAAGTAGAGAAGTACCAAAATAAATACTAAAAGTCTCAAGTATGAAGCAATAAAAAAAAAATAGTCGGGTGGAGACAAATCCACTACCAAACCACTATATCAGCTAAAATGATAGAGGAGAACGGAACTCCAATATAAGATAAAATGTCAAATAAAAAAATAACAACAAAAAGATCCATCATCTATAAAGTAGTCATGGGTACTAAGAGGGTAAGACTTTCTCGACAGAAAATGATGCGTCAGGTCCCGGTCCGTACTCCTGCGGATAATCTTGATCGTCTATACCTGAAAAGGGACCAGGTCCTCAGAGAAACATAACAAGATGCATAAAAGCATGCCACAATATACTGAAAATAAATATCCAAAAAGGTCTCATAACCATTCTATGTGAAATACTCTTTTGAGGGCAACATCCTAATGAGAAGCTCTCAACACATACAGGTGCTCAACACATACAGTGCTCAACCGAGTCACTAGTGGCCAATCTAGAAGAAAGTAAATAAACAATGAAAGCCCCTACGCTAAAAACTATCCGCCCCACCCCATGCTCCTATACATGTCTCCAGAACATGATTATACCTCTAAATAACTGCTAAGTCTTCTATCATACAATTTTATTAGCAGTTATTCCCTATCGTACGTCCCATACATATTGTTGACCAGTCAAATAAGAAACAAAAGACGACGCCATCAGTCGTTGCACCCAAGTTTCCTTAAATGCGCAATTTAATAATATACATAAATAAGAAAATAAATGACATAAATAAAATATGCAGATGTGAATGTGAATATGAATATAAATAAATAGTAGTAGTAACAAGGTATACTTGTCTGGCAAGGGTTTGGTGTAGTAATGACGTCCATACGACAACCACAAGGAACCGGAAGATACATATTTGGAACAAACATCTCCAGATGTTGAAATAGGCATCACCAACAGTCCCGGAATAAGCAAGATAGTCAAAAAACTACAATTTCGTCCAATTTTGGACACAGGGACAAAAGGTAATTTTGGACCAAAATGGGGTCCACATGTGGCCCACCTTGTACCCAAAAATGTGTC
This sequence comes from Iris macrosiphon, assembly GCA_036927795.1. Lineage (NCBI taxonomy): Eukaryota > Viridiplantae > Streptophyta > Magnoliopsida > Asparagales > Iridaceae > Iris > Iris macrosiphon. The sequence goes on from JAYESA010000009.1 coordinate 59,164,955, forward strand.
AAGGATAAAGGTCTCTAAATAGGACAAATTATAGGTCAAATAAATCATAATCGATGATACGAACTCAACGGTATGTCCTATTTTGGATTCTGGTGAGTCGGTCACAAATTCGCTCGTCAAGTCGAATCATGGGGCCCACGAAACTGCGATTCGTCGACTGTCTCAGAATCGGACGAAACTCGGGTCACGAGACAAGTCAATCGCTGCGAGTCTAGCGGTGTAAGTTTTATTGCGATCTGACGAGCGTATAAAAACTAATTAAATATTTTATAAAATACTGATACGGAAGACTTTTTACTGATACAGGTTGATTCTGACGTGCACACACGTCCAAATCAACTTTCACGAAAGGCCACATGTCAGGATATACTATACGCACCTTTTGGTACAATTGGTTCACGACGAGGTGGTTCCGTTTGGTGGGGCGCACTTCGTATCATATTTTTTTTAGTTTTAAAAATATGATTTTTGCTCATTTTGAAAATAGAATAATTTGACAAATAAGGCAAACTAAGAAAAACTAAAAAAATAAAAATAATCATGGATATGTTGTGAATAAGTCCCTTCAAATGAATTTTAAAAATATTTAACGAGTTGGTAGAAAACTTTACATGAACATGGGTACTTGGACTGATTTTCTAAACTGTTTTGGAACAGTTTTTTGTCCAACTTTCGATCGACTTTTCGATTAATCTAGGGCTCCAAAAATTAATCTACTTAAAAAAATTCCTAAAGGCTTATGTTGTGAGTGTGTACGAAAAAATGGCTCAAAAAACCATATGAAGAAGAGGGAGTTATGTTACCTCGAAGTAGGGTTGATGGAGGTGTGTTGTTCCAAATATGTTGTGGTGCAATTGACGGTCGAATGTGCAGCGATCGTCGACGGTGAGAAGGGGTCGGGGACGGCGCTGGAAGGAAGAGGAAGAAAAGAACTATGGTTAGGGCTTAGTTTTGGCTATAATTATATATAAATATAGAGAGATCGAGAGGGAGAGAGGCCGAGAGGGGGTCGCGGGTTAAGGGGGGTCGGGTCCGGGTCTGTAGAGTTAGTAATAGGTTTTATGATTAGTGTAAAAGTTAAGATTAAGGGTTAGTTTGGGTTTAGGGCTTAAGGTTGAGGATTTGTTTTATTGTGGTTGTTGTTGTTGTTGCATGTTGTGTTGTTGGTGGTGGGTGTGTGCTAAGAGTTTTAAGGGTTGGTTTAGGTAAATGATTTTATTAAGATTTTTATTGTTCTTATTTATTTATTTTCTTTTCTTTTACTCAATTAATATATATATATATATATATATATATATATATATATATATATATATATATATATATATATATATATATATATATATATATATATATATATATGAGAATAAATAAAAATATACAAAAGATAAATTTGCACATAAAATAAATTCTAGTAAAAATTTATAATACCTTATTAAATAATTTTAAGTAAGAAAAAAATAGTTTTATGAAATAAATTTGAAATAAATATTTATACAAATAAATAATTCAAAGAATTTATTTCCTAATTAATCAAAAAAATATTCTAATGAAATCCAATAATTAAATAAATAATAAAAATACATAAAATTGTAATTTAAAATTTTGGGAGTTTACAGTCAGCAATCATGAGAATGATAGTAGCAGAAGGAGTACAATTTCCCAGAGTTGTTGATGAATTTTCAGATGTGTTCACAGAAGAGCTTCCACGCATGCCACCAGAAAGAGAGATTGAGTTTACCATAGATCTATTTTCCACAACAACACCAATATCAGAGCGAGTCTATAGGATGGCGCCTTCAGAGTTAGAAGTCTTGTACCTAATGATTGAAGAATTAAGAAACAAGGGATTCATTCATGCTAGTGGATCGCCTTGGGAAGCCCCGATGCTAATAGTGAAAAAGAAGGACGGCATATCACAATTGTCTGTTGATTATCGTACCCTCAATGCGGTAACCATCAAGAACAAGTATCCCTTTCCAATGATCGATGACTTGTTCGATCAGCTTAGTGGAGCAGCGATATTTTTTAAGATTGATTTACGGTCGGGATATCATCATATCAGAGTCAGGGAGCAGGATATACCCAAGACGGCATTCAGATCAAAATATGGACATTGGAAGTTTCTAGTGATGCCCTTTGGAGCAACCAATGTGCCAGCAGTGTTTATGGATCTCACGAATCGTATTTTTATGGCACACTTGGACAAGTTCGTAATTGTGTTCATTGACGATATCTTGGTTTACAGTCGAAGTGAAGCAGAGCACGAGCAACATCTTCGTGCAGTTCTTTAAATCCTTAGAGAACATAAGTTATATGCCAAGTTTAGCAAGTGTGAGTTATAGCTTGATCGTATTTCATACTTAGGACATATTATTGCTAAAGGAGGAGTTGTCCCCAAAAGATAGAAGCCATTGAGACGTAGCCAGTTCCCCGAATGGTTGCAGAAGTTCATAGTTTCCTAGGACTAGCAGGATATTATCGAAGATTTATGTCAGAATTTGCTAGAATTTCTGCACCCTTGACCCAGTTGACAAAGAAAGATGTGCTCTTTGATTGGACAGATGAATGTCAAATCTCTTTCGAGAAACTCAAGCAGAAGTTGATCACGTCACCTATTTTGACTCTTCCAGATAGGAGATGTGGTTTCACCCTATATTGTGATGCGTCAGGAAAAGGACTAGGGTGTGTTCTTATGCAGCATGGCAAGGTTATAGCTTATGCGTCTCGGTAGCTTCGAGACCATGAGAAGTATTATCCGATGTACGACTTGGAGTTAGCAGCAGTTGTCTTTGCACTCAAACTTTGGAGGCATTACCTATATGGAGATCGAGTAAATATTTTTACTGATCACAAGAGTTTGAGATATATTTTTACCCAGAAGGATCTTAACATGAGGCAGAGAAGGTGGCTAGAGTTGATGACAAACTATGACATTGACCTTCAATATTATCCTGGGAAGACCAATGTTGTAGCCGATGCTTTGATCCAGAGGGCAAAAGTTTATTTCCTCAGTAAGATATTCTAGTAGATCTTCAGAAGATGGGCATAGAAGTAGTATTGCCATGCGACATAGCATTGATGGCTGGTCTGCAAGTTTAATCCAGTATAGTATAAAGAATCAAGGTAGCATAAGCAACAGATGTCAAGCTTCAGCGACTTAGAGCAGAATACGAGACAGGACATAGAACAGAACTAAGCATTCACAGTGATAAAACATTCCGTTTTGGGAATCGTCTTTGTGTACCTGATAGAGACCTCCGTCAAGAGATTATGTCAGAAGCCCACGGTTCTCAGTATTTCGTTCATCCAGGAGGAACGAAGATATATAGAGATATTCGTCAGCATTTCTGGTAGAATAGAATGAAGAGGGAGATATCTCAGTTTGTCTCTCAATATTTGGTCTGTCAACAAATTAAAGCTGAATATCAGAGACTAGCAGGACTTCTTCAACCTTTACCAATTCCTGAATGGAAGTGGAACCATATCACCATGGATTTTGTGACCGATCTTCCTAGATCACCAGCTGGTAGAGATACAATTTGGGTAGTAGTGGATTAACTCACTAAGGTCGTTCACTTTCTTTTCTTTAGAGTGGGAGAGTCTACAGAACAGTTGGCTCGGATGTACATGAATCAGATTATCAGACTTCATGGAGTGACAGTCGACATCATATCAGATAGAGATTCCAGATTCACATCTCACTTTTGACAGAGTCTACAGTAGAGTCTGGGTACCCATCTGAAATTCAGTACAGCTTATCATCCCCAGACAGATGGTCAGTCAGAACGTACCATCCAGACTCTAGAAGATATGCTTTGTTGATGTACCCTGGACTTTGGTGGTCCATAGAAGAATTATTTGCACATGATCGAATTCTCCTAAAATAACAGTTTTCAAGCAAGTATCCAGATGGCACCCTTCGAGGCACTATATGGCAGAAAGTGCATATCTCTGGTAGCTTGGGATAATATTGGCGAGAGACAATTGCTTGGTCCCAAAATGATAGTACAGACAGTTGAAGTAGTCAAGCAAGTCCGGAAGCATCTTAAGGTGGCTCAAGATCGTCAGCGTCATTGGGCTGATTCGCATCGGCGACCTCTTGAGATTTATGTCGGCGACCATGTATTCCTTCAAATTTTGCCTACCCGAGGAGTCATCAGATTTGGTGTACGAGAAAAGCTTAGTCCATGGTACATTGGTCCGTTTAATATTCTCGAGCGAGTAATAGATGTTTCCTATCGTCTTGCATGTATCTCAGTTACAACGGTATATAGTAGATTCAAGCCATGTCCTGGATCATTCGAAAGTGGTGGTTGGTACCAACCTTTCGTATAAGGAAAGATCTGTATCTATTTTGGACCGGAGGGAGAAGATTCTCAAGAACTGGACTATTCGATTAGTCCGAGTTGCATGGGGGCATCATTCACCAGACGAGTTAACTTGGGAGCACGAGGATGATATCAGTGGTTGATACCCATATTTGTTTGACTCATGAGGTATACTTGTTTGAATATCTCGTACCATGATCTTATCTTGTGCATGATTGTCTTGTTCGAGGATTGTGTTTGATTCCTGTATGCCCTTGCTTGTCTTGATTGTATGTCCCCAGAGTTCTTGCTAGACCCCGTGCCTTATTAAAATTTTGAGGACAAAATTTTCTAAGGAGGAGAGAATTGTGAGACTCATCTCACTGTTCTAGTATACGTAGCAGATATATGCGTATTATACATGTATAGCTTGCTTACTGTTTAATTGCTTATATCTTGCTTTATGTCATTCATGGTTGGTTATGTTATTTTTGTAAAAAAATTTAGTTGCTTGCTTTGGATCGTTGGTCCCTTGGTTTTCTTCGTGGGTGGCTGTAATAAACTCGGGTGAGAGGCATGGATTATGATCCAATGTGTAGGACCGTGTATGGCAACTCTAGAGGGGGTGAATAGATTATAACGGAATAATCTACCCAATTTAAGATTATCAGAATAAAGACAGTTGCTAACTAACAGCGTATATAAAGATAGTAAAGTAAAGCAGTAAAGTAGAGAGAGAAAGCAAACACCAAGATATATACTGGTTTCCCTTTGAGAGGACTAGTCCAGTCCTGAGAACTCAAGATCGAAGTTTTATCTACTTTAATCACCAATAGTGAATCACAAGCTTTGATCCGAAGGCTTGCCGACTTCTTTACACCAAGAGATTTGATCTGAAGTCTCGCAACTTCACAACTAAAGAGAGAGAGAGAGAGAGTAACTGATGGAACCAAACTCTTTACAACTCTTGTAGACTTCTAGACCGATACCGCACTTGGCACTTAGAAGGCTAGGGAGTTGATCTTGGAGATAAGAAAGTTTAGGCTATGAGGGTTTACTCACTATAGGATAGAAAGATAGAGAATGGTTGAGTGAGTAGGAATGTAGAATTTCAATCCTATTTATAGTGTATTGGCAAACAGAATTCGGCCAGAATTCGGATGGGGTTTAATTCAATTTTTTAACCGTTGGGCCAAGAAATCAGGAACTTATTGAACTGGTTGATTTCATACCATAAGGGTAACCGAGTTTGGTCCGAGTTCGACATGAGTTCAGCCCGAGTTTGATTTCTAAGTATGGTAGACTTTGTTAATGAATGTGGCCTGATTTGGTGGATAGGTTCTTTGGTTTTATTTGAGTGGACTAGGAATCTGGGTATAGGTACTTTGATTTGCCAGTACGACTCATCTTACATCAATCCTAGACTCAAATAAATAAAATATTATATTTAAAAATTAAGAGCACTTATGACGCCAAACTTCTGAAATATCTGCTGACTTGAAGATATTTTTTTCCTTGACGATAGTTGTCCAAAGATAACCAGATCTGGGAATCTGGTTATCTTTTAGGGGCTTCGCCCCCGAACCCCCACGTGGGGTGCTACCCCCTCGACCCTCGTTCGCTGACCGGACAGCGGAACCCCCGGGTGCGAGGCTACAGATAAGTCATAGGAGGTTGGACGAAATCTTGTGGTATAACGTCATCTTTGGCTCATCGCCATATAGTATATGTCCATTGCTGATCTTACTTATTGCTTTCTGCAAGTACATATTAGACAAACAAAAAAATATACAGAAGCAAATATTACATATATGGACAATGTTGAGTTTAATCAGAAGATACTATAGTGATTGATCGATTACCATAATGCTAAACTTAATCGATTAGCCATATTAAAAAATTTAATATAAACATTGGGCCAATACAATGGCCTACAATCAATCCCTTGGCTATATAAGCAATTACATTCTCTTTCTTTCACTTTTTTTTTCCTTTTATTTCTCTTTTTTTCTTCGTTTCTTCTCCAACAGAGAGCAGCAGTCGAGCTTGGCCTTGGCCGTGGGTAACCTTGGTAGCATTGGTATTAGGCTAGAACCTGACCATAGTATAGAAGCATGAAAAAATTATGCAGGCTGCATAAAGGTCATGGCCCCTCAACAAGCCGCAGAGAAGCCACATGCGGCCTGAACAAATAAGTCGCAGAGAAGCCATATACGGCCTGAACAAACAAGCCGCATAGAAGCCATACGCGACCTGAACAATCTAGTCGCAGAGAAGCCATATGCGGTCTGATCAACCAAGTCGCAAAGAAGCCTCATAGTATACTATATGCAGCCTGAACGACCACAGAGCAGGAAGGCCGCATAAGGACCCCCTGATACAGATTTTGATGTTTGTCAGAAGCTCTGACACATCACTCATCACTCTGAGATGCTTCGAGACTCGTGAAGGCGACGTCTCAAGAAAAAATAACAAGTCACATCAGTGCATTAATTGCTTCGACAAAAATTGTATGCCACGTGTTCCCTCGTATGCGGCTACAAGACCCATGCGGCCTTGCCAACATACGGCCAGAGTGTCCATCCGACCAAGGCCAAACGAGAGCACGTATGCGGCTACAAGACCCATGCGGCCTCGCCAATATGCGGCCAGTGTGTCCATTCGACCAAGGCCCAAACGAGAGCACGTATGCGGCTATAAGACCCATACAGCCTCGCCATCATGCGGCCAAGATGCTATGCGGCCTCCATCTCACAAGATCTTTCTGTTATAACTGCAGAGATCTTCGTACAGTTGGTGCTGACTACGTGTCCAACTGACCAAGTCACACACACAACGGGTTAAAAATAATTCTGAGATCTCTTCAACAGCATATCTCAACCAAGACCACGTAGCAATCGGCTCATGGTATACGATGATAGTAGCAACCACATTCTGTTGAATGACAAACAGAGGCATATGCGGCACCCATATCCCATTAGCATGATGGCTATAAATAGGAGCAACTGGAATATTCTAAGGGCTGGATTTTTCTTCTTCTGCTTCAGAGAGAAAGCATACCCCCCGGCAAACACAGAGAAAGAGTATACCGAGACGAACAAAGAGAGAACGTAAGCTTCCTTACCCTGTATCGGATCATCCACGGAGTAAAGGAGACATCATAGCACTCCTTGTCCATCGCCACACCCCAGATCAAAAAAAATTGTACTTAGATTGTTCGTCCAGGACCTCTTTGTACTTTTTTTTCGTTTGTTTATTAAATCAAGCTCTTCTAGAACCTTTGAATTTAATGGCAAACACGTAGGCAAATACATCTTGCCAACTGAAGGAACAACCATGGATCTTGTTTTGATTCTTGTATAACTTGTTTAATCACTTAATATTTTTCATTTGCTTAATACTTAGAACTTGTCTTCATGATGATTTTGATTTTCTTGTATTGTTGCCCATGGAGCCCGAGAACAGCAAGTCAGAGAATGCAAAGTTAACCTGAAAATGTATACAAAAAGTATGCAGGGAACCCTTGTCGCATAAGCGAAGTTCCAGTGAGCGCACTTGTGTGTGTTTCATAAATTCTTTAGAAAATACGCCAAGATATGTTAAGTATTATGAGCGAACTTCTCTACTCCTACGTGCATTTTGTACTATGGTAATTCCTTCAAAAGTACGCCAATCCTACTTGGCGCACTTTTGAATGGATCTGCAAGTCATCAAGAATGCACGTCATTGCTTTAAAGCCAAGTTGGCCCACTTTGCAGATATTGCAGAGTTGGCACACTTTTGAATGGATCTGCAAGTCATCAAGACTATACGTCATTACTTTGAAGCCAAGTTGGCCCACTTTGCAGATATTGCAGAGTTGGCGCACTTTGGTAAAATTTTCTTACCGGTGCACTTTGTCACCCCTGGAGAATGGCGCACTTTGTCGTGTGGCGCACTTTGCTATATCGTGCACTATGTGGCATTCTCCAGAGATGGCGCACTTTGTAGCCTTCGTAATTTACTTAATGACAAAGCAAAGACTTATGACTATTCTCGAAAATTGTATTCTCGGCTGCAGTGTTGTCTCGACTGTTGTTCCATACTTCTAGACTTGTATTTGTCTTTTAGTATACCTTCCTACGCTCATTTATGCGCCAAGACCCGTTTGTGCGCCAAATTTGTTTTCAGCCATTTGTGCGCTAAGACCTGTTTGTGCGTCAAATTCGTTTTCGGCCATTTGTGCGCCAAGACCCATTTGTGCGCCAAATCTGTCTTTTGGCCATTTGTGCGCCAAGACCCGTTTGTGCTCCAATGGTAGTTTTTGACCTATTGTGTGCAGATGTTACTTATTGTCTGATTTTATGCGCCAAACCTGAATTGTTAATTTATGCACCTGTATGACAGTATTCTCATTAATATGCTTAACTTTTGATGATTCTCTAGTTCTCTCTAATCCTATTGTTTGAGTTAATCCTGGTTATCTCCTGAATATGACATTCTTGATGTTAATCCTGATTTTTTGATATGATCTAGTAATTATACATTATAAATGAACTCCTGAATCTTGACATGGAAATGATCTTGTACTGATAATCCCGATACTGTACTGGTAAACCTTGATACTCCTGATCCTGATAATCCGAACAGTGGCTCGACGTAGCGCACTCTTGACTTAAGAATTCCAGTAATTTTCCTAATCAACGCTATTAGTAGCACATGTATTGCATGACCTATATTTCCGTGGTTGATTTTGATTATACTCGTCAAGTTACTGTCCTGTCTTACATCATGTCTAAGGAAAAATTTTAAGCACCACGGTCGAAAATTCTTGATAATTATCCAGGCTAATAACTAGAATAATAATCTAGAAAGCATCTAGAGAAATTTTTTGGCTACATGCAATTCCGGTATCCCAGCGACACCTGATAGATTTGGAGCTCTCCATCGTGAGGGGCACACTTCCAGCACACCGTCGAGTGTTTGCACTTCCAGAAAATATAAGAAATAATTATACTTGATAAATCTATACTATATACATGTTCGTTTGGATAATCCAGATAGTATGCAGGGCATGTAGCTGTAAGGAATCTCAAACTGTATGTGTTAGTAACTAGGACTGTGATAACCCTAGTTAGTTAATGATAGCAAGCTGTAGGGCATGATTGGCCGTGATTGCTTGATTTCATGTCTAGTCTAGTCCCATCCTGATTTATTTTCAACAACTGATCCTGAGAATAGTAATTGAAGCCTGACTCCAGATATCCATATTTTATACTCCAGAGCATATTTAATTATTATTTTTACCTGCTGCCCTTATTTAAATGTTCCTTGTACTATTTCTTACTTATTTGTCTGCATGCTAGTTTTAGTTCCTAAGTTTGGCTCTCTTGTGGTACTTGTTGTTTGGGGTCTGACCCCACTGGTTTTGTATAACCAGATTTTGGAGCAGGGCCGCAGGATCTTGCGTACTTCCCACCTCAAGATGGTAAACATGAGGAACACTCGAGGACATGAGTGGATTTCTTCTTCATCACCCACCTGATATTGTACAATATTCTTTTGAGTCATTTAGCCACCGAGCACGTGTTTAGCTCGTGTTTTGGGACTTGACATTCTAGCATGCGGGCCTACATGTAAAGCATATTCTAGAATATAGCTAAAGCTGATCATGTAACATTCTACTCTGCTAGTTCTTTATTTTGGTAACTTGTTTCATGATCATCTGTATATGTATAGTTTGGGACGCTTAACTATTATATGTTTGGTGATTATACATCTTGTAACTTATTGCTTGCTTTAGATTGAGACACCTAGGATTCTTGACCCAAGATTGCTTGATGGATTGTAGAGTAAACCCTCACATGTCTAGACCGCCGTGACCGTATCTCGGGGTATGGAGTACTCTGGTATACGTAGTTGGCTTTGTCTGCCCCCGTTCTCCAGTATTCTAGTTCTGGGGTATGACAGTACTGCTCACCAGTACATGTTTACTACTGACCCACGTCTCTGTGGACAAACCAGGTGATCGAGGTACCGCGGGAGCTCAAGGGAGATAAAGATTTTACTGCAGTCTTTTCAAAGCTTCTTCCTATTTTCAAAGTATTCAAGATTTTCAATTGTTTCCTAGTTTCAAGAATGTAATAAAGGGACATAATGTATGGGATAAGAACATTATTTCATGTCAGTCTATTAGTCTTTTATTTTATGTAAAGCTATGTAAGTCGTTTAGGCATTTCAATTTCAGTTCTGAGAAAATTGTACTCTGTTGCAATGAATCAATAAAATAAATATTTTTCTTCCTATGCAATGTGTGTTCAATGTTCTGTTGATGTATTGATGAGATATTTTTCAAAGATTTTGACACATGTGCACATTCTTGCCTTGAACAAGTGCAACCCAGACTTGTACGACATCATGCCCTAGAGAGGACGGTTCTGTGGAACCGAATGCGAGGACGACTGGTTATGCGAAACCGGGACGTGACAAACAGTGAGTATTTTTTTTTTTTTTATTTACAAAATATAGACATATTTTTTGTTTTAATCACGTCATTACTAAAATGGAAGCAAAATTTTAAAAACACCATGATATTTGACCTTTATATTATTTGGTTGTGATTTTGGATTCTAAAATTAAATTAGATGGTGTAAATATATTGTTAGATTATTTGTATGAAAATATGACATTGACATAAATAGAAAAAAAAACTCATAAATTAGATAATCTTTAGATGTTCTAATTAGTTTATATGAATAAAAAATATAATAAACCGCCGCAATTCAACCATTCAAGGTAATACAGTCTAGTTTCAAAGTTATCTCATGCTCTTAGTATACTGCACAAAAGAAGAAACATAAATATTCTTACCTCCCAACTCACGAATTATCATTGTATTTGAACTACTATTTCAAAGATGTCGTTTTTGAAACACAAGTTTCTATTTTAGAGTGGCGGAGAATTCATTAAAAAACTTATCATATCATTTATGCTTGTGCATGTGATCCTATAATAGCTTCCGTGTCCATAGAGCATCGGAATCTTGGTTTAATATAAGTTCAAGAATGATAACCAAGAGGAGCATAATGCTATATACCAGAACTTTTGGAAGTCTGTGTTTGCATGCAAGATTGGATTCATGCGGAACAACTGTTACATGAAAATGCCGATGTTACAGAGATGCACTTTCAATCTCTTAATATAAATGACACTCTAGAAGCTGAAACATGAAGCCTTGAAGACTAAAATATATTTCTATGAATATTTGAAGATATCGATGATCTTTATCGAAGATTTAAGGGAAGCTGGAAAATGAAGTAATTAAATTTGAAGACCGAAAATAAAATTAAAGATAAACTTGGTCCTTTTAGCTTTTCTACAAATAAATACAAAATTAATTAATTAATTAAAGAAAAGTTCTCGAACACTTTGATAATGTAAAAATCTATAAATTACTCTTATAAATTTTATTATTCTTAAATAATAACTAGATGGGTGCGAATCGGGTTCGGGTACGAGTTTGCGATCCGTTTCGGGGTCGGATTCTTGTTTTGCACTCGACCCGTCACAAACCCTATTTATACGGATTTGAAGGGTTCGGTTCTCCCTATTCTCTCTCCTTCTACTCCATCCAATCAATCAACCATGGCGATAGCGGAACCCCTTTCAGAAGCAGCAGCGGCGTTCTTCAATGGCGGACTCACCAACGGATCTCCTGTCAGCAACGACGGAGAGAACAACAAGAAGAAGAAGAAGAAGAAGTCCCGGGAGATCGAGAGGCGCCGGCGGAGGAGGAAGCAGACGAAGAATAACAAGAAGCCCGATGAATATAAAGATAACAAGTCCGAAGTATCCCTCCCTCTTTCCCTCTCTTTCTCTCTCTAAATTGAATTGTTAGGGTTTTGTATTATTAGGGTTTATTCCCATTGATCGATTTTTTGGTTTGATTTTTTCACAACTTGGCTAATTCTAGGGTTTCTTCGATGAGCAGATTAACAAGTCGGTCGAGGTCGAGTACATTGCGGAGAAGGTGGACGTGGAGGAAACCTTCCTCGAGGAGTTCAGGAGCGTGCTCGAGAAGTTCGGCTTCCCCAACTCGAACGCCGTCGCAGAGGTGATACAGGGACCGAGCCAGCCGTCGAGTTTTTTATTATTATTATTATTATACTTTTGGTTCGATTCAAAAATCACGGGTTTTGACTTGTATTGCAGGACGATGCCAAGAAGTACCAGTTGGCTTCGAGTACGGCAGCAGCGAATAAGAAGGGGGACTTGGACGAGGACGACGAAGAGCAGGGCGTGGAGCAGAAGGAGAAAGGGGTCTCTAACAAGAAGAAAAAGGTCTCTTAATTTTGAACTTGCTCTTTCTTCATAAACGAATACGTTAGAACGCTAGACGAACATTCTGACACAGGCAGGCCATTCTTAGTGGTCTGTTGTTCTATTGTACATTGGAGCATCTGTGTCATGTCCAAAACGTGCTCGACACAGACATCGTTGTACCGTTTTTATTTTCCTACCTTTTTTTTTTATGGAAATTAACTTTGTTGCAACTTTTGCAGCTTCAAAGAAGAATGAAAATTGCAGAACTGAAAAAGATATCTGCAAGGCCTGATGTTGTGGAGGTACTTTGTTTCTTTCCGTTGTGTTAATTTGTTATTTAGTTATTTTATCCTGAACCTTTATCAATGTCTACTTAATATAAAATAGTTGAAATTTCCGCCCAATATTTGGTACACATTGCGTCGGAGAATTAGCTTCATGTGGAACTTGTTATGTTCTAACTACTTCTGACATTTTAACTGTTAGTATGTGGTTTTATATTTTATAATGAACTTCATTGTCACTTAATTCTATAAAACCTAAACAATTTTGAAAATCAAGGATAACAAGTAACTAGCATTGGAAAAACCACTGATGTAGTCTCTAAAGTATGTCTTGTTCAGAACAATGTGTTAGAGCATCATTAGTAAGGTCTATCCTAGAATCTAGATTCTAGATTCAGAACTAAGAAGCTCATTTGGTTGAATAGTAAGATCCATCCCAAGTTCCATTTTCTAGATTCTCAGGCCCAACCCACCCACAGGAGCTATAGGTTGGACCTGAGAATTTCCAGATTCCGAATGTAGGAACTCATTTTGTAGAATAGTAAGTCTCAATTTGGAACCTCAATTTCTAGATTCTAGATTTTACATTTTTTTTCCACATTAATTTTTGACCACACAACATTTGGGACCAACCCATTCTACATTTATCTTTTTTTTTTTTTTTTTTTTGGCTTCAAGATACATTTATGAGTACCATCTACTAAGGATGCTCTTAGAAGGATAAGCTTAAGTCCACGCAATCTACAACTAGCTTATGTATGCTGAGGGCAAGGGTGGTGCCACCTTAGGGCTAAGGTGGGCTCCAGCCCCTAGAAAAAAGAAATTGGGTTTTCTTTTCTGTTATTATTTTTATTTTATTTTTGGTTTTTTGGTTTCATATGAATCTGGTGATGCTTTGGCCCACCTCAGCCTAACCTAGCCCACCCTAGGTTGAATTTCTAGCTCCGCCACTGGTTGAGGGTTGCTTAAGATGGGACTTTATTTAGGACTGTTGTTTTTTCAGAATATATACTGATTACTTACTAAGTATTAAGGTATAATGTCCGAGCACTCGTGAAAGTTGTTATTTATTATTTTCGTGCTTCCGGAATCAATACAATCTCTTTCCTCTGTTTTCACTTTTTAATATTTTACTGTAGACTGAAATGTGTTTGTTTAGATACACTTTTCCTATTAAAATGGAGGTAAACTGTGGATATGACACCCATCTCGAAAGCTCAAAAAAGAATAAAAAACCGACAAAGTATTTATGATTGGGTTTCATCTTGATGTATGTATAAGTTGGTTCCAACGTCTTATCCATGGTAGCTAGAGCAGGATAATACCTTTACTTGAAAGTTAAAACCTCAAGGATAGCGTTAGTGCTAGGTAACTTTAACATGGTTGACTCATGTTCATGTCTGAGTCAACAACACATTTTGAGTAGAGACGTGCTGGAATGAATATACATTTCTCAGTCCTCGTCTTAGTTCCAAAGCGAGAACAATTTGATCTTGTGGAAAGATAATGTTATGCTATATAGGTTTTGACCCACAAAAGGGATACTAGATATGAGTAGACGTGCCAGGGTACACATAAATTTTTGAACCCTCACCTAAGGTCCAAAGTAATGAAAATTTGTTCTTGCAGGAAAAGATGAAGGTAGTCCAGTACCCTAATCTTGATCGATGTACCATCCGAGAACTAGTCAGATTGAGCGATGAGTGTCGATTTTGTAGTCATTAGCTTTATCAGTTATGTACATATAATGGAATTTCAGGTATTTTTTGTTTGTTAGATATAAGATAGTTGATATTAAGATTGAAGAGGACATAAGATCATGTTACGAAGGTGGTGTGAATTTTTATCAATTACTTGACTGAGGGTCTGAGGCTTCTATATATAGAGCATATACGATTTTAAAAGGTCCTTGTCGATTTTGACGGAGGCTTGCCACAAGTAATTATTTTCCTAAAAAATAGCTGCATTTCGTTGGGAGGGATATAAAACTTAGATTCGAGCTATGTCCTGAGGAAAACCGTTAGCAAGGCTAGGCACCTTCCTTAGAGATCAAGGCAAGACCTAGACGAATCAAGGTACTTAGCCGATCCGATGCCATAAATTGATAAGAATAGGTTATTACAAAATAAGTTGTGCTCGAACTTTCATGCTAATTTGAATATTCCGTTGACAAGGCCTCTGTCTAAGCAGGAAAATCAAGAGTTTCCCATCATCAGGGGTAGCGAGAGGCTTAAAACTATTCCATCTAAGCCATCTTTCTTTAGAAAAGAATCGACATCTTTCATTTTCCATCCACGAATGTTAATGCTTCGATATCAATTAATTTGGGGACTGCCCAGTTCTTATAATACATCTATTATAACAACAAGAACAACTGCATCTGGGACAGAAGCTGGAATTGGATCGTGGAAGCGGATACGGGTGGTTCTTCGTCTTTGTCCCCATCACCTCCATTCTTCGACCACCAACCCCATCAATTCCGGTGTCATTCATCTAATCAACCATCTCCATTTACCCCACCAACCCTCCTATAAATCCATCATGCGACCAATCTCTCAACTTACCCATGCCTCAACCCGTTACTCCTCCACAACCTACTCCCTGCCAACATATTCAACCTATCTCCACCCAAGCTAACGCATACAGTGAGTCCAGAAGGTCAGCCAGACTAACCGGGCTTTGTTGCGAGAATAGCAAAGAGTGAAGGGCCCCGTACTGGAAAAAAAAACAGAAGGTAGGTGACCCGCGAGCCCTCTCCCAGTTATGAAATTGGGTGAAAGGTTTTTTTCTCAATCAGTCCAACCGGGTGGAATTGAATCGAAAGGAGTGAAACCCTGTCACAGGAAAGAGGCCTCTCCTACGGAATTGGATCCCAAAGACAATGATCCATTCCCATCCAGCATAGGCGGGCCTGCCTGAAGAAAGGTCTTTTTGTCCACCAGGTCCCCAAAGAGTGGATCTGAGGGAGGGCACCTGGCTCGACAGTACAAGGAGAGGACGGCGACTTATCTATTATTTATGTTTCTTGTTTATTGGTTATCGGTGAAATGAATAGCTTTCACTGCCTTTGCTTTGAAAGTGAACTACCTCTCGGTTGAGCTCGGCTTAAAGCCTTGAACTCGTAACTATCTCCAAAAGAAGTTCTTACCATTGACTGGATTTCATCCAAGACAGGACGAGCGACAACGACAACAACAACAGACTAAGACGCAAGGACAAGCGCTCTGATCTCCTACAAAGGGGGATGAAGTGGAAACTAGGGAACAGAGAGATTATTTTTGGCGAGATACATGGCTAGAAGATGTACCTCTCATATCTCTAGCAACACGGTCTCCCGTCGCTTTAGGTGTCCGCATATGCATTTTGGATCCTACATCCAAATGTTGCGTTGCAAGGACACAAAACATGAAAAGATATGATATGGACACCGCCGAGATAGATATATTGCTGGTTTTTGTGTGTCCTTGTGTATTTTGGAGAGTTTTTGTATCGTATGATATTGCATTATACATTCAACTTGTAAGGACACAAATTTTGGACTGTCTATGCTTCCTAGCTTAGATGCAAACCCACTGGAAAATAACTTAAAACATATTTCTATGACTTTTGCTTGGTTTTGGGATATTCATTTTCTTGGATATCAAAGAAGTTATGTTTTTTTGAAAAGCAGTATCAATATATTACACTTTCTCATACATTGTCATCTTTGTTTCTTAAATTCTCCCAACATCATTTTGTGATGCATTATAGTTATATAAGTTACCATGAAACGGGAAAGACAACAGTATCTAAACCATATGCATACACATGGTCCCATTATCACTGTTTACTTATTTCTAACTGATCCCAAAATCATGGATTCTAGTTTAAGGAAAACGGACCAGAATGATACTTTAGGGTCGGAACCTAGAAGTTGTCTCACTCAAATAAGGTTGTCGAATAGGAAGCTCAAACATGCCAGTATTGTCGAGTCATATAATAAGGTGTTATCTTCTTGTAGGAGTACATATGTTTCCAGTGCATCACTCTTAGAATGTAATACACTTTGAAATGCACCAAATGCATCATACACTCATCAGCCTTGACGTAGTAGGGTGTGATATGAATTTGAATCTCCTAAAGTCAGAATCGCGCACATCACGGTGAAGTTGGACATCCCTGTAAGGGCTGCACTAGATTTTGCGGGTATCATGCAAAATTTCGTGCAGAGATTACATGGATGCTCTGCTTTAGTGGGTTGCATGAGATTTTGGCTTTAGGTGATGTGAATCCAATATATATATATATATATATATATATATATATATATATATATATATATATATAAAACCATCCGGATGGTTTCATATTATGGAACCACCCTATGTTATATATGTTGGATTTGGATTTGGTTAAAAGGTGGTAGGGTCCACACATTTTAATCTCATCCACTCAATTCCAATCGAACCCATGTAACACAAGTTGGTTCCATAATGTGAAACCACCCGGATGGTTCTATAGCATTACCCTATATATATATATATATATATATATATATATATATAAAGTCAAAGGACGTTCTAAATTATGAGATCAATCTCAAACATGAGCATATGATTCTGTATTTAATCCAGAAGAACGTGTACAACTTCCATTTTGTCATTGTTTGTGACAGCTAGGCAGTTTATTAGGACAGATGAAATTATTTGTTACTCTGACTGCTAACGATTATCCTACTATTCCTTGAAGGTTTGGGATGCAACAGCAGCAGATCCAAAGTTGCTGGTGTTTCTGAAGTCGTATTGGAATACTGTACCTGTTCCAAGGCACTGGTGCCAGAAGCGGAAGTTCTTACAGGTGAGTCATTGCATGTGACATGATTCATTATTTTTTGTAATGAACTTTACATCAACATATTTGCATTAAGATATCTGTGCTCTTGGAGCAGTCACACAAAGGGGTGAGGAGAAGATAAAATCAACAAGGTTTCACCCCTCTTATACATATAGGTGATTCTTGCAGGAAGCCAGCAGTTTCATTCATGGAGCCAGGACATGACGGTATTTCGTAAGTGGTACAGTTGGGTGGTTTATCTTTTGATATTTATCTTTTGGGAGTAGTGGAGTAGTTAGATGCACATCAAGCTGTAATGCTGCAAAATAATACAAAAGGTCTTGTCTGGATGGAAGAGAGTAATTTTGGTGTTGTTTCTCACATAATTTTGTTCTAATTTTAGGGGTTCATTATTATTTACTAAGTCAGAATCATTATGCATCATACTCAAACTGAGTGACCCCTTTTCTTATATTGCAGAGGTGTTGAGATGTTACAACTTACAACATGTTACATTTAAAGTCTGTTCTTTCTTACCATATTAAACATGTGAAAAATAATACTACGTATTTCTTAGATTTTATCTGTACCTTATACATTTTTCCCTTTTGCAGGGTAAACGTGGTATTGAGAAACAACCTTTTCGACTTCCCAACTTCATTGCGGCAACAGGAATAGAAAAAATGAGACAGGTAATGAAAAATCTGTGTTAGTTGTAGATTATGCACACTGTGTCAATTTCAAGATTCCAATTTGTTCACCAAAGGGACAAAGAATGTGAGCCACTTCTTCCAAGTTTTCTATAATGGCAAAGCATAATAATTTGACTTGATCTTTCTTGCTTCCTGTTACTTTTGAGTTTTTTTTTTTCTAGCTGCTAAAATTTTGCAAGCTGTTGACTTGTGTTTTTACCTACTTCTAGGCATACATTGAGAAAGAAGACAGCAAGAAGCTAAAACAGAAGGAACGAGAGCGCATGCAACCAAAAATGGGGAAAATGGATATTGATTACATGGTTTGTTCTCTTCTTTTACGCTACTTCTAGTGACTTTTTCTAGCAAGTCACTTGCCTTATTTTGACATCGAGTTTTACAATAGCCTGATTCATCCGTTTTTTAACTTAATGCCTACCATCTATGTTGTTAGTATCTTATGGTACACTATATACACGATATGTATCTTATGGTACACTATATACACGATATGTATCTTATGATAATACAATACAATATACTATCATTTTGATACATATAGACTGATAGGTAGTATTGGTTTGTTTTACTTGAGTCATGTAATGTATACTTAAGAATCTGAATTTTGGAACTAGATGGACATGCAAAATGAAACAAATAGAAAATCTATGAGAAAATTATGTTAAACCATGTTCTTATATGGATTTAGAAGTATATATCTAAACTCCTAGAGTTACCTGTATCATACAACACTATATGATATACGATACATGGTACGATACACAGGCAAATCGATATACAACACGCTACAAACTCTACCCAATACGCTATACACGATAGGACACATGCAAATCGATACGATTGGATACACGTGTTGACAACCTAGCCTACCATATCTAAACTATCAATCACCACAACAACAAACAACGCCTTTATCCCAGAATTTTGGGGTAAAACGTTAATCACAACTGACAAAATGTACTGTTTTTTTTTTTTTCATACATTCTTTCATGCCAAGAATAGGAATCGGAATAAAGGCTGATATCTTTAGTCTTTGTGCCTTGTTTCCGAAATGCATCATTACACCATCTAGATATTATTGCTCAGTAAAAGATGTTCTCTTCACCAATGATGTTGTTGCTTGAATCTCAGGTTCTCGAAGATGCATTTTCCAAAAATCACGCAAAGCCGAATCTTACTAGACATGGTGATTTGTATTATGAAGGAAAAGAATTTGAGGTATTTCCACATCTTCATTGTTGTGTGTGCTTATATATAGCAAAGTTATTATGTAGTTTATGCACTTGATTTTACTTTGTGTTTTGCAAAATATAAAAGAGTTTGTCATTATTATATAACCCAATCCTCCAATAGTTCTAAATATATGTTTTTTCTTTTGTGAATAGGCGTGAAACTAATGTGAATTGAATCACTTGTCCATCCCTGAATGAAGGGGATACCAAGTTACCATAAACCGTAACTCTAGGACATTTTTCTGTTTGAAACTTCCTTTCTTGACGTGAAACTACACCATTCTAGCAGTGGCATTCCATTCACACACTGGAGAGATACCTACTACTATTATGATGTAGACTGCCGAAGGTGTAGAGCTACTAGAAATCAAAATGAGGATGTTCTATACTCTTGTTTTAGGGGGTTATCATGTAGTTGAATTTAGCTTGGATTGCTAGTTGTAATGTTCTTTCAATAAAATTTAGCTACAACATACTCTGTCAATAACTTATTTTAATGGAACAACAACAAAAAGAAATTAAGCCTTTATACCAAATATTTTGGGTCGGCTGCTTGGATCCTTTTCTTCCATTCAACTCTATTAAGGTAAGCCCCAAAATGTACTCTGTAAGAACTGATTTTTATAGGATCTATATAATTTTCTTGTATTTATTGTTCAATGGCAAAAAGAAGGAGATTCGCTAGCTCGTTATTTAGTATGAATCAGCGAAATGTGTTAATTATTGTTACTACACTTGAAAAATCATAAAATGTTCACCACATGAACATATTTTGTTCTATGCAAGTTGTCCAAAGAAGGCTACCCTTGTCGCACATCATTCTCTACCAAATAGCACACTACGTTCGAGTTTCCGATGCATGTATGTTCAATTCCAAGTCCTGGGTACACATTGGGAATATATGGTGAAAATGTTAGAATTTGGAACTCCAGATTTGATGTCCTGTTCGCAGTTACAGGTTAAAATGAGCACAGGGCTTTAGGGTTCTGGGTGCTTCCTTCATTGTATATATTACTCACGTTCATGCATGTGAATGTGGACTTTGATGTTGTAGAGGATGGAAATGGCCGTCAGGCAGCTAGGAGGGGCCTAGTGTCTAGGGTCCTTGGTGATGCTCAAGCCGGTGGACTTTGATGTTGTTAGAGGATGGAAATGGCCGCCAGGCAGCTAGGAGGGGCCTAGTGTCTAGGGTCCTTGGCGATGCTCAAGCCGGGCCTACACAGAGTAGAACTTCTGTTAATATTTAAAATACCTTAAAATACAAGGTAAGCATGTGTCATCTGATTAATAGAATTAGTACTCAATGTTGCCTCACACGGAACTACAAGCAGAAGTACGAGTTAAACATGATCTATAAGATGGACTTGTAAGGTTTTAGGTATTTTATATGTATAATTGGGCAGTCTTGACATTGGCTAATGTGATGAGACATGCTTTTCAGATAGTATTCAAATACCAGATTGGTGGAGTATATATCTCTACTATATACTAAGTATGCTTTGAAATAAATCTCCCCTTTACTAAGTTACTAACTGTGCAGATAAGTTGCTTGTTCACTCTGAATTTGACTATCATATGAGAGATTAAGATATGCTGAAAATACTCATCAAGTGTACCCATGAGTTGCATAAAACTTGTGTGAAATGACTGATTAAATATTTGAATTCAATTAGGTGCCCCTGTTGTGTTAGAGGAATTCTGACCAGAATGGATTGCTTGACCAAATTGATTAAGATGGAGGCCTTTGATATATCTGATATTGATGGTTAATGATAGAACTAATGATTGGATTATGGCAATGAAGGTTGTTATAGAGCATAAAATCATCAAAAAATAAAGTTCAAAAGAATATAATTCAGAGCTTACAAGCACATACTTGATGCCAACCCTTAATGAACTTATGATAGCAAGCATTAATGAACTTATGATCTCGTGTAATTCTCAGGTTTAGTTAGTTGACTATGGCACGTGTTTACTTCGAATTTGTTTGGCTTTTGGAATTATTAGTAGCAGCATAATGATCTCTCTGCAATAACAGGTTAAGTTAAGAGAAATGAAACTGGGCATGCTGTCACATGGACTGAAAGAGGCTCTCGGTATGCCTGATGGTGCTCCTCCTCCTTGGCTGATTAGTATGCAGGTCAGTTGCTTAAACCTCCTCTTACAAATGTTTCTCAATTTCCTTTTCTTATTCAAGTTTAAAAGCTGATAACTACTTTTTCAGAGATATGGTCCTCCTCCGTCCTACCCACATCTAAAAATCCCAGGCCTTAATGCTCCTATACCTCCAGGAGTTAGCTTTGGTTATCATCCTGGAGGTTGGGGCAAACCTCCTGTTGATGAAGTAAGTTCTCTGAGTTCTTGAACCTGTTTGGCATTTTCTCCTGCACATTTTAAGTGACACCCTAATATCTCCTTTGTCTCTGATAAACAGTTTGGCTGTCCTTTATATGGTGAAGTTTTCGGGGTTCAACAAAAAGACCAACCTAACTATGAGGTATTTTATGATCTCAATTTTATCTTCTATTATGGTAAACCGAACCATCAGATTTTGTTGGGTTTATCTGGTACTATTTTTCAGCTGTTTATGTTTCAACATGATTGTTTTGTATTACAAAATAGTAGTAATTCACTTGGTGGGATTTGATCATAGGAAGAGCCTGTTGATCGAAGCAAGCACTGGGGAGATTTGGAGAAAGAAGAGGAGGAAGTAGAGGAGGAGGAGGAGGAAGAACAGATGGAAGAGGAGGAGATGGAAGGCATGCAGTCAGTTGATAGCCTCTCAAGGTGTGCACTATGTTACTTTATATTCTACCTCTAGTCTAGTCAATATATTTTGTCTAATATCTACATAATCTGATATGCATTCTCATACACAGCACTCCCACTGGTGTGGAAATACCTGATGTCATTGACCTTCGAAAGCAACAGAGAAAAGAGCCAGAGAAACCCCTTTATCAGGTAACACAGCTGAAGTATATTTGTTGTTTTATTTTACCACATGGACTCTAGGTTTCATTGATCCATCATTCTTTTTTTGTTCCAGGGTAAAGTATAAGTTTATTGACCTTTGTTTCTTTGTTACTTTGTCATTTGAAGGTTCTTGAGGAGAAAGAAGAAAAGATTGTTCCTGGAACATTGCTTGGAACAACTCACGCGTATGTGTTCTTCTATTGTTTATCATGTGATTGTTTTTGTTTATGCAATAAATTCATTACTGTATGCTGTGTGATTTTATACTACACCTCTTTTTTTTCCTTATCTTTTGCGATCCCTGGGCTCGAACCCATGACCCCAATAACCTCACCAGCCCCAATCGCTCGGCCACCCCCTGGTAGCGATTTTATATTACACAATAACTCATAACTACTCTATGGCTTCTATTTTCTGTTAATATATTACATGTACTAAACGTGGCTATTCCAATGGGAGCTGACAGACTTTTGTGTGGAAATAGGTACAATATTCCCGCCCAAGAGGAAACGGCTACCAAAAGGGTAAGAAAGGCTTATCATTGTTAATTTTACGGTTGCAATTTCTGTGGATTGCTAATTGATCATATAGTGATATATATCATCAACATCTTGTTATTTTCGTTCTGCAGTTTGATCTTCTGCGTCGCCAGAAATCAGACAAAGTGGATGTCACCATACAACCAGAGCATTTGGAAGTCATGCATGATGTTTTGCCAGCCAAGTAAGGAGAACCTATATATAGATTTTAACTTGACAATGTGGATGCGATTGAAGCCTTTCTTATTTGTTTGTGATTTATAATGTGCAGGTATGAAGAAGCACTAGAGAAGGAGAGGCTACGGAACCAGAAGGAGGACTTCAGTGACATGGTTGCAGAGGTCTGTGTTATCATATAGCTGCCTTGTTTAATTGGATATTATTGTCTCTATTTTATGCTAAACTAGTTTTTGAACTGCTTGCAGGCTGAGAGGAAGAGAAAGCGCAAGATGCAGGAGAAGGAAGGCAAATCAAAGAAGAAAGACTTCAAGTTTTAGTAGCTTTACCATGCCCAAGATTCTTATACTGTATCACGGATTTTGACCTTGTAGATAAATTACTATTGCTGGAACTGGATGTGTAATGGCCAAAATATTAAACCTTAATAAACTCTATACAACAATTTGAGACAATTAACCACCTAAGTTGTCCTTATATTTCTGATAAGTCGAGGTAGTCGTCGGGAGTTGAAGATCTACTTAGTGTAACTGGAATTCATTTGCATGTGGCTTAAGATGCTTTCTAGTCGTAATTGATTAGATTGCAGTAGGCTGTGAGCCACTGTGGCATCCTCATTTCCAGATTATGTGAGTTGTGATTTTTGCCACTTTGCACCCAACTATCATGTAATGTCAAATAATCTGGGCCTGTTTTGATTAGAGGATGTTATCTTTAATCTTTTTCCGGTAACGAAGATCCTACATAATACATTCTGAAGAAAAGGAAATTCAAAATACAGGTATATTCTATGGATCGATTACGATTGCAACCAAGATTTCCATTGTTAAGTTCTTGTCTGATTTTCTAATGGGTAGGGACTTCTCTTCATTGGGTCCCAGAAGTATAATCCTAATCCCAATCCGACCGAATATTGCATCAGTATGGTGTAACGTCCACGTGTATTAGCAGTGTTCTATAGCTCCCTCTGAATACTGCAAATACTACTTTGAACTGTATAATATTCTTGTACGGTTGTACAGGTTTCCAGAAGGTACTACTGTCTTTGGATGCTCTTCTTTTTGGATCTTGTCGATTGCGACTTAAGCCTCGCAAAATTTTGTTATTTGGAAGAAGACTCCTAAATCTATGCTAATTATTTGTATTGAGGATTCGATTATACTCCGTTTCGTTAACCTTGACCCAACATAGGAAAGGTCTTATGTTCCTAGTTGTGATCAGAACTCAAAAAGAGTAAAGAAACAGGAAATTTCTTAGAGAGAGGAATTTTAGAGAATTGGGGAGGGAGAGAGAACCTTGTAGAAATTTTAGAGAGAATTTGCCAACTAAGTTGGCGAATTATAAAAACTTGAAATTTGTCAACTCGGTGAATTTCCAAGAAGGAATTCGTCAACCAAGTTGACAAATTTCACCTTTTTTGAAATTCGTAAACTCAGTTCGTGAATTCTATTTTTTTTTTTTTTTTTTTTTTTTTTGTTTGAAAAAATAACTGACTGTTGGGCCAACGGTCGGATTGGAATATATGGGGTCTATGAATAGAGATATTGGGGGAGGAGGAAGCCTGGAGAAGAGAGGAAAGAGGAGAGAAGAGGATAGTAGCAGCAAGCAAGAGCAGTGGGGAGCATGTTAGCCTAGTTATTTTAGCAATTTTTTCTTTATTCCTGCAAAATTAGTTTTATTTATTATCAAATTTATTTAATTAATTACATAATCTATCATTTACATATAAGCCTTAAAACCTAAAATTATAACCCTAACACTAACCCTAAATCTAACCCTAACCCTAACCATAGTCCTATCATAACCCTAATCATATTCCTAATCCTACAGTGAACCCTAAAATATCTAAGAACAGTTATTTTGACAATAATTATTTTACTGATGGTTGGCCAAAATGACGAACGTATTACAGGTGGGTCAACTACTGACACCATTATTTAGTAGTGGGAGAACCACATACCTAGCTTGATATTTTATGGACATGCAATTTTTTTTAAATTAAATCGTGTTATATATATATATATATATATATATATATATATATATATATATATATATATATATATATATATATATATATTGTGCGAGAGCATGACATGTGGTGTTAACAGAGAAACCGCGGCGCATGGGAGCTGGCTCTCTCTCAAAAAGTTTTGGTGTATGACTTTGGATTTCAATATTTAGACGAGCTGTAATTCCTAGAACACGATAGAGACTTGATCTTAAGTCTCATTAAGCGTTGGCGGCCCCAACACAACAGTTTTCAACTTCTGGTGGACGAGATGACGATCATGATAGTAGACATGACAAATACTCTAGGGTTACTTATTACAGGTGACCATATATATTTGATCACAAGTTACCTCCTAGTGAGCTGGTCATAAGGTACACTAGTATGGAGCCGCCATCATATTTAAGCAGTACCAGCTTAGTCAAGTTGTGTTCGTTCTGCAGCAACTCCATGGATCTAGAACGTACTACCGACACAGAGGTTTATGTGGATAAAAATCGGGTGTGAAGTTTAATGTTAATGCATATGTAACATATAATATTGTAGTTTAACTCATATCATTCGTGGATCATATTTTCAGATCATGTATTGCATGAGGGCCTATTTACTAGGCTTGTGTGGTGCATTTATTCTTCTCGACTCAACGAAAAATAAGATAAATGTGCACCTTTCACCATTTTTGGATAATTTGGTAGACCTACATGTCATGCATGGGGGTGGCTACTTTAGCTTATTTATATACCCGTCAAAGTTATTATATTCTTTGAAAGTTGCCTTCTTTGAAAGGTTGAAAAAGACTACTAATTCAGTTCAGAGTTATTATATTCTTAATAAAAAGGAAAATTATTGATTGAAAAGTGTAAGTATAACATCAAAGATAACAACAAACATAAATTTTAATTCATTCTTAAGATTTATTACAATATCAAAGATAAAAGTTTGCTCTCTTTGTTGGTTAGTACATTTTTTTCTGTTTTTTTCTAGCCCACCACAATATTACTATAATAGAAATCTCTTTTCTGTAAATCCTTAACTATGATGTGGTTCTTCTTTGGTCTCCTAGCTCCTAGCTTTGCGTCGTACATCTGGTACTCTAATTTGGTCTCTAATCAATGCACTTTGAGGAGTGTAAGGGACTGAAATTTGTTCCATGCGTGGCTCATATACACTTCATAATTTTCAAGTGCATGATAAAAACTTTCAATGCTTACATTACAAGACTTATACGCATGTACATAAGATAGATAAGTATACTACCACCTTGAACATGAACAATATTTATCGTTTAAGCGAACCACATATATTCTACTTGTTTTATTATCTAATATTTCAAACATAACATTATCAATATGCAATATTTGAAATGATGTACTTCTCTTTTGATGTGGGTCATAGTTTTTAATATTTTTGGACTAGTCTAGTTCCAAATTCTCAGTGATTTTTTGTATTTGTCATGAAGTGGCATGCTATTGGCTATAGTACCATTAAGTAATGTTGTTATTAGTTTATCACGTAATTTTTTAATAAAATTATTAAAACATTCAACAAGACTTGAAGTGTTAATATAAAATCTAGGATACGGAGCATAAGCTGCTATCACTTATACTAATAATTTATTTAAAATTACTCGTGCTTTCATCTTTAATTCTTTTGTACCAAAAATTATCATCCGTGTCATTGTAAGATCGTGCAAGTTTATCTAACCATGCTTGATATTGTTTTACTCCGGTTACTTGAATTTTCAAACTTTGATCAAAATGTTGAATAAAAAAAAATGTGACAATTCTGTAAAAGTTATACTCATTCCATTTATGATTTTTTATTTATTTATCACATATAAATAAAATCCTATTACGTTCACTAAAATTTTAAATTATTTAAAAACTATGTCCATGAATCAATATTTTGACTTTCAGCAACAATATAAGCAATTTGATATAATTGGTAGGTAGAATCGTGAGCACAAGCAACAAATAAATTATCTTGATATCTAGGTGAAAGAAAATTAGCAGTAACATTAATCACAAGTAAGCAACCCCTTAAAAAACCATCCAAAAATGTTATGTAACAAATAAATATTCTTTGAAAGTTATTATTTTTTGTATTCTTTAAAAAATATTTGCTCCTGGAATTTTTTTAATAACTGTATAATCATATGCTTCAAGACTACCAATTGCAATAACACAACTACCATTAATTTCAGCTAATGTTATTTTCTGGGCTTTTCGAACTTTCAAATGTTTAATATGTATTCGATGTTCTCTATAAATATCCTTTGCAAGGTGTGATGGATTATATGTCTGATTATCTCTAATTTTATCAATTATCTTGTTTTTAATCAATCTATTAGTTCTGCTCGGGCCCATGGATTGACTTTCTCTAGCTTTCGTTCTTGCACATACAACCTTCATCCAATAGTAGCTAGTGAATGACATTTTGTTGTAAGTCTACCTAAACAAGAATGCCAACTATCTAATGTACGAATAACAAATGTTCCGCCTTCACCAATGACTTTAGCTTATACTCTTAAATTATAATTTAGTTCATCACAAGTATAAATAATTCCTCAGGCATTATTCATAATAGCTGAACAAGTAAAATTATGTTTAATTGTTATATCACTTATAAAACTTCTAAATTTAAAACGAGTATCAAATAATTTTTTGACAAATAATTCAAGAGTGTTAAGATTATCGATATTATCATCTAACTCATCATCTAAATTTTTAACTAAATCACTACTATTTTCATCATCAACACATTTATCTAATATACATTCTTCTTCAATGGAACACTTGGTGAGAAGAACAAGGTCTCATATTAAAAGTTTGGTTATTAGAAGCACGTTGACTACTTATATTATCAATGCTTGGTGATGGTGGAATAATATAAATTTTTATATTTGTAAATTAAATTTGTCAATAGAATATCCTTCAAAATCTTTACTTGGTTTTAAATTTGGATTTTAAATAGTTAAAAAAAATCCTTTGAAACAACTATCATACATAGAATTGTCATCTGACATATCTTTCAAAATCTAAGATGAATTTGTATTAGATGTTTTTCTTAAAGTTATTATACTTAATCACTAAAAAAAATTTGAACAATTCTAGTTTCACATTTATTTATGATTAGCTCATAGATTAGGGGTGTCAACGGGTAGATTTCTAATCGAGTTTATGTAAGAGCCGAGTCTGAATCCTATAAGAATTTTAGATTCTGATTCATATTCGGATTCGGAACAAATTTCTTTCTTTCTAATTGAATTCTGATCGAGTATTAGGTTTTACATAAGACGTTTAAATAATTACTTCAATTTGATTGCACTTTTTCGACTACAATTTAGTTGATTTTCACATGTTATACGTAGTAATACTAATGATGTATTGTTGATTATTGATTTTTTAGAAGTTGATAGAACATTCAAACTTTCAATGAAATATGTGTATTTTATATGCAAATTAATTTTGGATTTGATCGGAGCTATATGCAAACCCTAACCATTAAGGATTTCGAATTTATTTTTTGAATCCAAAACTTATAATTCTAAAACAATTTGGTTGGATTATCCAAGTTTTTGGTTACTATTGACAGCCTTATTTATGCTTAGACTTAGAATCACAATGCGTGTGGGATTTTGCTAGTATTAAATAAACTGGAGAATGTAATTGTCATGGTAGTATATATCCATAATGGTCTGCTTGGATTGAGAGAAAAAAAAAAAAAAAGTAGAGTTAAGTGGTGTTAAGTAAAAAAAAGTTAAGTGAGAGTGAGGGGAGTCAATACATATAAACTTTTTTGGATTAGAGGTAGAGTTAAGTGGGGTGTGTTTATTAACTTTTGTTTGGATTGAAGGTTATATTTAATAACTTTTGCTTGGATTGAAGGTTTTGAGTGGAAGTAAGATTAATCAAAATATAATATTAACCAAAATACTCTTATAACATATGACATAAAATTAGATTAATTTGATTGAATTTGTAATTAAAATTTGTCAAAATATTTTCACAAAAAATAATAGCTACAAATTCGATATCTATCTAAAGAAAATAACTAGAATGTATGAGAAAACGAGAAGAGACATGACGCACCTAGACAAAGTCAGGAAGGTACAGAACAGCAGTTTGAGAAAGCAAGAAAAATAGAAAAACAAATCATGATATTTTATAGAACAAATAAAAAATAATTATGTCTTTTTAAATAAAATCTCTTATTTTTTTCTTGTTAATCCTCCGATTTGAGAGGTTAAAAAATAGACAAAAAAATGCTAAATAAACTCCCACTTAACCCTATATGATTTCTTCTTCCAAACCTCCACCCTTAAACCAAATAAAAATTTTGTTCCCTCTCACTAATTTTTTTCTTACTTTAACTCTCTTAACCCTCCTCGATCCAAACAAAACCTAAAGAATGAAGTTTTTATCTTCTTTAATTTAAATAAGAGTTGGATGAGTATCTTAGCATGGTAAAAATGGAGAATTTGTGAGTGTGGCAAAGTAAAAAAACAAATTCCTTGCGCATTTCCAAAAGAGAATTCCTTTTAGCTGAGATTCTATTCTAGTAACAAAAACGATCACGGTGGGACTCGAACCCACAATCTCCCGCTCCGGAGGCGAGCGCCTTATCCATTAGGCCACGCGACCACTTTGCTTGTAAGTTTCTGCCATTGATTAATATGCATGGATTCCGAGCCGAAATTTCAGTCAGGCCGTGGTCGAACCGATAAAACTGATTTTTGTAAAAATTTTTATTAATATAAGGGGGAAATACGTAGAAAACTGTATAAACAATTGGCTCGTTAGTGTAGACTTTATTAATTTCTGTTGAATTTTGGTGTGAATTAAATGTACTTACATACAATTGGCTCGTTAGTGCAGACTTTTCTAATTGACCATGAATGCATGCAAGTGCAGTGGATTAATATGAATTAATATGAGTTGAACCGGTTCGGTTCAGACCACCGGTTCATACGGTTTTGACATTTGGACCGATTTTTTTTTCTAAAAACTATCGATTCTTAAAAAATGACGATTCAATTTGAACCGAATCGAAATATTCAGTATTCCGGTTGGATCCGATTGAACCGTCGATCTTGGCCGATTTTAATAATATTGGAATATAGAGCCCGAACTTTAGCACGAGCCTACATTTGAGCTCTAGATGGTTTTTCTTTAGTATGAGGGAGCTCATCTTGTGTCTATCCTTTTAAATTAGAAAGCTTGCTTAGTTTGAACTGTAGACAAATTTAAAATTGATCTTGTTTATAAGCTCTATATGAACTTCACAATAAATTAAAAATGACTATTAATGATGTGTTTCTTTATATAATTATATAAATATAAACAAGTCGGTTGGCAAACTCGTTTGTTGAATACCTATACGTTCGGGTTTAAGTTTGTTTATATCACGAGTCATTCTTAAGTTATAATAAGTTCGTGATCTCCAGTTCAAAAAGCTCGGCACATTTTCATAAGCCAAGTTCCAATCATTTCCGGAGTAACTTGGTTTGTTAATATCTTTAATAATATTAGTTACAACAAACACAATAATAAACAGTGCCACATATATTGTTAAGTGCAAATAACCATATAATATTAAGCACAAATAAGGTAGGGATGAAATCCATCTGAGAATCCAAAAGAACTTATAAAGGGAATTTTGGATTTTGTTTTCTTTTTCTAGAAAGAGAAAAGAAAGCCAATGACAGTCATTTGGTTTAGAGTTCTCTAAATTCTAATGGGAGTATGATAATGAAATTATTCCAAAATTTATATTGGTCTAGGATTTCTGCTTCAAAGCCAAAATCTATTTGGAAACAAGTGACAATTAACCTAACAAATTGTCTCCTTTTTCTTGAGAGAATTCCTTCTTAGTGAAGAAGCAATAAAAAACGCAAATTTTAAAGGCACATCAAAATTACTTAGGTTAGTCTAAATATTTATTTATTTTACTTATTTTTAAATTTGTCATCGGAAAAATTGTTTCAGGTTAGTCAAAAAAAATTTAGGACTGTCAAATTTTTGACAGTCCTCACCCCAAATAGGATTGTCAAATTTTTTTACAGTCCGTCATCTTTAGGACTGTCAGAAATTTTGACAGTCCTCGATGACGATGGCGGTGGCTTGGGGTTCCTCGACGACGATGGCGGTGGCTTAGGGTTCCAGGAAGGGGGAGGAGGCGGTGATCTTGTGGAAGAGGTCGCAGGAGGAGGTCGAGGACGAGGAGGAGGGAGAGGCGTTTATCGAACTTTGAGCCGGAGATCCGCCGCGCTCGAACTCCGTCGTGCTCGAATCCATCCCCACCCGGCTCGAGCTACGCCGTGCTCGAGCTCCGCCGCGCTCGAGTCCCGCCGTGCTCGAAACACCCCTCCCCACTTGAGCTCCCTCTCCCACCCCAACCCCCCTCAAGCGCGCGCTCGATCTCCGTCGTGCCACCGCCTCCTTCTCTCCCTCTCGCAAGCTCGGCCAGGACGGAGGTCACGTTAGGGTTAGGGTTTGAAATTTTTTTGGAAAGAGAAAAGGTGGGTGAGAGCAGCTCATAGTAAATTTGGGACTGTCCTGAATAAAAATTGTAAATATCTGAACTGTCCTGAAATAATGAACTATCCTAAATAATTTTTGACGTGTCTATAGAATTTGCCCAAAAGAATACTAAGCAGAGGCAGCCGGCTGGTAATTTAAGGATACAAATAGAGTAACTAGAATTAGATATTGCATTCGTTTAAATTAAGCCGACTGTCTTGAGAAACTCTGGGAGTGGCCATATATATAAACCTCTCCCACTTGCAAAGGGGATGATGGCATATGCTACCTCCCCTTAATGGAGGTTGCAACCGTTGAGGCCATTGCTACGTTTACTTTCTTCCTATTGCTCAATACACCCAACAAGCTTAGCATGGCCAGCAGCGATGATTTCTTCGGTGGTTGCCGAGAGAGCGAGAGACTAGCCCTTCTTGACCTCAAGCACAAACTGGTCGACTCTCTCTTCTTGGATGATATGGACACGACGATGCTGACACGAACATTTATTGCTAAAAAAAATTTATATGATGTTTTAAGTTCAGTTCGAAGTAAACTAAAATTCTGATTTCGTCCTTGCTTAGGTATCCCAGAATTCTTTGGGCTAGCTCAGAAGATCGAGGTACCTAAATCTTTCAAAGTCTGTATTTGCCGGGACAGTCCGTACCAGCTCGAGAATCTCACTGGGCTGCAGGTCCTCGATATACGCTCAGTGAACGCTCCCAGCACTCCGCCGGCTACTTCCTTGGTTATCAATATAAGCTATTCCAGCTCAGAACTATCAATGTGGACTCCAACATCGTAGGACCAAAATTTTCGAAGCGGATCAAGAACCAGAGGATGTTCTCGACGATCAACTTGTCCGACGGAAGCATATCAGACACAGTGCCTGAATGGTTCTGGGGATTAATATATGATAGTCCTGAGACTTAATCAAAGATGGAAGAACCGAAAGTTGAAATCGAGATCAGGAGTTCACACAAAAAAAAAATCACTGATATACCCCGATCCAATAAACAACTATATAATGATCCCGATTACAACTTGCTGCTAAAAACAATAAAAAAAATACTATCTATGTTCTTCCTTGCAATCGCAGTTGCATACGGACATAACATATTACAAGAGAAGAGGAAGGAGAAGAAGGATCTCTGCTTGCTGGGGTGATGAAGATCACCGTCGCTCAAAACAAGATTCGTCCCCACACGATCTGTTCCCAGGAACCAGCAAGTTCACGTAGAATTTCTGGAAAGCTCGATGTCACATCTTTTCTGAGCTCGCACGAACTCCCTGGACTCCAATGGCGGCAGCAGCAACACCTCTCTTCGTCTTCCGATTTCGAAGTCATTTCTCAAAGAGTCTACGAAGAGAGTATTTATAGAGAGAGGGTGGAAACCCTAGCCGTCAATCAGTTACGAAAAGATATGAACGATTTAAATTCAAATCCCACAAAAAAGGATCTAAATAACTGATCATATCTTTCCATAACCATCAAATACAGCAACCAGAGGGATTATGCGCCCGTGCGAGCAGCAGCGCATAGCCTCGCATGGCCGCGCAGCACCCTCTCATGCAACAACGAATGCAACTCGCGCATAAAACGAACGCATGAGAGCATCAAATACGCATAAGCGCCATGCGCAGATGCGCAAAGTGCTCCAACAAAACGTCACTTTGCGCCCTTGAGTCCGAGTCCGAGTCGCCAAGCCCCTTTGAGGTTTAGCTCCTAAGGGAATATTTTCAAGAGAGTGACAAAAAGCTTAAATACTTTCTTTGTGAAGTTAATCATTTTTTCTCCTAGAAAAATACTCCCACATGACACCCATGTGCGCCACCACACCCCATGTGCACATCTCAACTCATACAAATTATTATATTGAGATACCCACTTGGTGGTGTAGCTAATGTGGGACTATTCTCACTAGTCCAAAGGAAACAACACCAACAATCCCCCACATATCTCAATATATATGGGTTGAGCGTTCCCTACAGTGACTGTCCATCATACATTAGGATAGATGTCAGTTCGACTTGAATCTTCTCGTATGGGTCGAATAATAGTATGATACAAGAATGGACTAAGCCTTGAATTCTGCACCATAGCTGTAATTCTTTCCACTCACACAATGACATCAGTTGTGCTTCCGGTTGCACATTAAAGACCATATGCATGCCTGATTTTGGTGTGTGTATCTTGGGCGTTTACAAGCTTACCCTCAAGAGACGGCCTATATCTCTTTCCACACACTCTAATTGAGTTCTTTTAAAGAGTCATTGGCATGAAGCCTTGCGCTTCCTTGCGGTGCTACGCAGCCATGACATGGTCCAAAGCCGGGGCTACACATCATCGTTATGTCATAATACTGTAGCATGAGGTCCCAGCCTCTTTGTAGTGTCATACTACCCAGCATAAAGTCTTGCGCTTCCTTGCAGTATTACGTCGTTGTGACATGACTCGCGTAGCCTAGACTTTACATCTTTTACCTCTTGGTGGTGTCACGCCACTGTAACATGAGGTCACCGGCCTCTTTGTAGTGCTGCCTACCACTCTTCATTCTACAACATTAGGCTACCTGCATATGTGCGGTGCTACGCCGATGTAGCATGGCTCGCAAAGCCGAGGCATTACCCCATCGAGGAACCTCATTGTGGTGTCACACCACTGTAGCATGGAGTCTTTACGCTTATTTATAGTGTTGCGCTACCGTAATTCCTGTACAGCACACCAGACATTCAAAATACATGAGAACTCATTAAGGCGTCTAAGCCATCCTCCCACAGGACTTGTTCTACACAAAGAACAAATAGTAGACAACAGTGGTTTTGGGTCTGTAACCTCTCAATGTCTCAAAGGACTACCTATTGTTCCTGATATTCTCCATGTCAATGATTCTTCTTTGAACCAAAAGCTAGATGTCTAGTAGATTTTTCTTTAAACTAATAGCATAAAACTTTATGGTAGAATTACAAAGACACAATATCAGAATATCTTCAAGCCCATTTTAATTATTGTGTCCTCAACCAGCTAGCGCTTGAGACCTTTGTTGAACGGATTCGCCAGATTCTCCTGACTCCGAACATTAATCACGGCAATGACTCAAGTCTTTATCAGGTCATTCATTGCCTTGTGCCTTAGTCGCACAGTCCTCTTCTTACCATTGAAGAGATCATTTGATGTCACCGCTACAGTCGCCTGGTTGTCGCAGTAAACCGGTACCACCGAAATCTGCGCACCAACTAATGGAAGATCATACATGAGCTCCCGAAGCCATTCTGTTTCATTTGCTGCAGCCGTCAGTGCATAGAACACAGATTCTATTGAGGAATGAGAGAGCATTGTCTGCTTCTTCGACTTCCACGATATAGCAGCTTCATCCATGGAGAAGACATATCCTCCTGTGGACTTTTCGCTTTCTACTTCTGAACACCAGCCTGCACCACTGAAGCCTTCCACTTTTGTCAGATACCCACTGTAGTGCAGTGCATACTTCTGAGTCCTCTTGAGATATCTCATCACTCTCTTCATAGCTTTCCAGTGCTCAACACTAGGATTGCTCGTGACCCGACTCAGCATCCCTACGGCGAAAGCTATGTCAGGCTTTGTGACAGTTGTTGCATACATCAAACTCCCGATGACGCTTGAGTACTCCAGCTGCCTGACACTTTTTCTTAGATTTGGCTTCAGCTTCTTGTCACACATGTACGGAGTATCGATCCCTAGAAGATCCTGATATCCATAGTGTGTCAGCATCTTCTTAATATAATTAGACTGTGACAGCGCCACTCCAGTGTCCGTCCGGATAATCTTTATCCCCAGGATAACATCAGCTTCCCCTAAGTCCTTCATACTGAACATGGATAAGAGAAACTTCTTTGTCTCAGTGACACGTGCTAGATCCGTGCCTAGGATCAGCATGTCGTCTACGTATAGACAAACGATGACTCATCTCCTGTCAGCGAACTTTGTGTAAACACACTTGTCCGTCTCACTGACCATGTAGCCGTTTGATCTTATGAATTTATCAAACTTTTCATGCCACATTTTGTGTCACGACCCGCACCCGGTGTAAGGGTACGTGAACGTGGGTACGTCCAGCCTATGCCGCAGCAGCGGCGGTAGAACGTTGTCTAGGTCAACAATACTATCTAAACATCTCACACAATAAATATATGTACTTGTCAAGATATCTAAACTCCAAGTGGAGAACAAAAATACACAATACCCAATCACAATAAAACTAGAGAAAGATGTAGCACGATATGGAATAGAAGAAATAGAATCACAAATCACAATACAACTCATAACCAAGTCTAATAAACTAGCACAATAGTCTCAAATATAATACATGCTAAAATGTCTAAGCTACGACATAACCAATACAAGAGTCTAAACATATATAACTAGCTGATCATCCCCCGGTATCGGCTCCTCCTGAACCTAATAAGCATATCTCCCACCGCACCGCGTACCGGATGAGGTACCGTATCGCGTACCCGTACCCGTACCACGTACCAAATCGGCCCACGATCCTGGTAACACTGATACAAAGTATTATATTGAGATACTCACTTGGTGGTGTAGCCAATGTGAGACTATTCTCACTAGTCCAAAGGAAACAACACCAACAATATCTTCGCAAGTGAAGTACCTAAACCTCTCGCACAACCAAATGCGCGGCAGCATTCCTGAATCCTCCACGTTTCGTAATGTCTCGACGATCGACTTGAGATACAACAAGTTTCATGGGCGCTTGCCTAGTATCGGAGAGGGGGTACATAACTTGTACGCCCCTGGTAACTTCTTCTCCGGTGATCTTCTGCCAGTACTCAACAAGGCTAAGCTTCTTTCACTGATAACCGTACTACTTACGAAAAATCTCATCAGTGGTACTGGTACCGTTCCCCCTTCCATATGTGGAATGACCAGGCTGTTTGCTCTTGATCTATCGAGCAATCTCTTGCCGGGTGAGCTTCCTCACTGCTCCATGGTACTCCCGGAGAAGCTGTCGATCATCAACCTGTCAAACAACGGCTTCTCTGGCGACATCGGTTCTCTGAACTACCTGCACTCGTAACAGCAATGGTTTCGAGGGGGGAGATACCGAACCTTGAGAACTAATGCTCATGCCTGTACTACTTTCTTGATCTCGGTAACAATAGATTGCGAGGGAGCATACCGGCATGGATAGGGGAGAGGCCATCGTTCTTGAAAATACTTACTCGAAGTGTTCTAATACACACTTCATTCAGTTGGATATAAATAGGATTTGCATAAGTACCACATGACTACTTCCTTTGTTTGGCTATACCAAAAATTCTACTACTTTTCTTAGGTTATGATCACCAACTTGTTATATGGTATGCTTAACACTAAATTCAAACAAATAAATCCCACTTTACATTGAAATAATCTTGAAACATATCTGAATACTCCTAAAAATTAAACTTGATTAGACTAAATTGAAAATGTTACATTACTAGCCTCAGAGGGAAACATGAAGGTGTCTTAGCTTGTAGTAAGGACTGAAAAATTCTTACTTAACAGTCTGTATATAATTGAGTCAGCACCTTCTTCCAGTAACAAAGTATCATGTATAAGTCCAGGTATAGAGCATTGGAACCACTATGGTCTCAAATAACATCCAACAGCAAAGTATCTTGAGAATTGTACACTAGTAGGAAAGAAACAACTGCACAAGTGGACTTTCAAACTCATTGAAAATTCCTCATCATTGGCAAAAAAACTACTAAACCCACCATTCATGAGAATAAAATTAAGTAGTACACTCATGAAACTCTGAAGGCCAAGTAAGTATTTGTAAAAAAAAAACACCAAGTAGTCTAATAGAAATACGTAGAACTGAAACTGAACAATGTATGCTAAGATGTAAGATTTTGCCAAATAAGTCAAGTGCCTAACCTGAAAAATCAAATAACCTACCCTGGACATTACCCCTGTTTGGAAATTAGGGATATTTGTATAATTGTCGAAACGCCTTTGATATCCATGAAGGAGGCGATGATGATGAATCAGATCACTAATGCATTTACCGTGAAAGTTTTGTTTCAAAAAGTTCTTTACATATGTTTACTAATTAAAATGATTCATTAAAGTTAAGAGGGGTAGCTAGAAAATTATAGAAGTTGTCTTTTGATCTTCCTAAATAGTCTTTGTTTTACATGCATGTATAAAATAATATTATTAATATAATAATAAATTAAAAATAATTAAGATATCTTGTAGTCTTCTTAAGGAGTCTTAATAAAAACTAAAATAATTATATTAGCTATCTTTTAGTCTTCCTAATAATAAGTTATAAAATACGCACGTTGCACGTACATATATATTAGTAATGAATAGACCCTATTTTGTTCTCCTCTACCTTCTATTCCAGTGGCGAGCTGGCATTGTCGTAGACATTTTGGTAGCAAGGGAGAGTATAAATGGGATCATAGTTTTGGTACAAAGTGGGTGTATCTCACCCTTCTCTATTGTAGTCATATTGTTGTAGTTGTTTTCACCAAATCTATGTGAACCTTTCTTTCTTCTTTTCTTTCATTTTACTTTTCTCAAATCTATATTTGCCTAATCCATCTTTTGTTAGTAAATGGAACAAATTTAGGTATATGAATCATCATTGATACATAATCCTTCTTGTAAAATCATTCACAACTAAGAAAACAAAGAATCAATACTCAGTTGATCGTACATGGATGTACAAACGGTAACATGATAGTAAGATGGTCTCAATGAAGAATCTAATGAGATATGTACGTGGATGTACGTTTTAACTATTCGATCACCTTACAAGCGATCCGTTTGTACGATTCTCGAGACACATTCAGAAAAATCAAATCTAAAACAACATAAGTAACAAGATATACTGGTCCAGTATGGCAGTACAAGACACAAAAAAGATACAGAAATATAAAATACACACCAAGATACCTGTAAAAATACGGAAACAGTGAGTGACAATGACGCTTCGAAAAGTGGTCAGCGTAGGGAACTCCTATCTGAATGGACTTTGCAACGGCAAAGAGACAAAGGTTGTCTTATGCTCAAGCATTCGTGGAGATTAAAGTTCTCCAACCTTTGCCTAAGGTAATACATATTTGCTTTACTTGATGGTCAGTAGATAGAACAAAGTGTGGATGGTTTTCACCAATGTTCGGTTTGTCTGTCAATGTTCTGGGCACACAACAGACGCATCCCCAGACTCGACGGAAGAAGCCATCAGGGAAGAATTAGTAGAATATCTACGAGAGGAGATAGATGCTAACCTAGTGGATGCATCGAATATTCACCCAAACGTTTTGCTTAGGCCGTCTCCAATAAGGGTTTCTCTCTCTCCTATTTCCATGTTAGAAACTTTTTTTTTTTAAACTTCTCACAATGGTGGTTTATATTCCAATTTCTAACCTAGGTGGCATTGATGTAGGATGGAGAATTTCTATGAGGGTTTCTACATGTAAAAACTCTCATAAAAATTTCTCTCATAGAAACTTGTCTCTCCTATTTATAAATTTTTTTTAATTATATTACCTTCTACGGAAAAAATTGTAAAAATTTTGACAAAACAAAGTTATATTTTTTCTCACTTAACCTTAACCCTCTATGACTCAGTTCCTAAACCCAACCCTCAAACCAAAAAAAAAAAAAAAAAAACTTTTTTTTTACCCTCGCTTAACTCCCTGTCACCCATCTCTCTTCACCCTTAACACCATAGGCTCCCATTCCCTGTCACTCAACTCTCTTCACCCTTAACACCATAGGCTCCCATTTGTCTCCACTTCATATGCATCGTCATCCTTATGCACAACAGTAGGTATGAATGCGCATGCCAACCCCCTCTGTTGAGTTTACAGCTCCTAGTGGAAGTTCATGAGGAGGAGAGGAGAGGAGAGAGATATATCCATTTCATAACCAGATACTAGGCCTCAGTAGCCTGCCAAGTGCGAAGCATGGATGACATGGGTAATGTTACAGAGTTCGAGATTAGTTTGGATATATGATAGGAATGTTGTTTTTTCATCAAGTCATTAGTTTACTGGGTTAGGAAACATAGGATTTGATAATGAGTTTTGTTTATTTATTTATCTTTATTAGACGTATTAATCTTTATTATTATTTGGTGGCAGTCGGACAAAATTAACCTACCAACAGGCTGAAAGGAACCTACTATTATGGCATGCTTTTAACCCTTCCATCTGGCAGGAAAGAATATGCGTGTTTTGATAGTAGCCTAAATAACACGTAGTAGTGTAGTACATCTCCTTCTAGCTACGAGTGTTTAAAGCCATACATTGTAGTGAGTTTCAATCAAGTTATCAATAAATTCTAGATATTCCTCTCAAAATTCAGCTACCTATGGAGGTTTTGAGGAACAACTTTGCTGTGGATTCAAGCAACCTAATCAGTGGACGTTTTGGTGTAGTTAAATTTATCCAATCAAGGCGAAAGTTCTTAAGCATGAAAGAGGAGGAAGAGTTGGAGAACTCTCATCCCGACTATAAGACCAACAAAGACGTATACTCTTTCGTATACAAACTCATTGTGGTCATAGATTCGATCAAGGCAGTAAAATGATTATTTGATATAAAGGATATCTCCACAAGGAAGCAAGTAGAGGATAGCTAATACGTTCTCGAGAGTTTATTGCAAGAAAATTCTACACAGCTTCTATGATCATCGATAAAAAAACATAGCCTGCTGTATACAAAAAATTAGTTCCAAGTATTAGAGCAAAATGCGTGGAACATTTTGGTACATGATCAAAGAATATATATAAGCATTGTAGTATAATGTAATTTGTACTACAGGATAGCTACTAATACTGTGCTACATTTTCTCTTTCTTTTTTTACAAGAGGGGATATACCTATATTTAACTTTACATTGCCTAAATACAATAAATGCGTGAAAAAGAATTAATATAAATGAATATGAATGAATGTGGTGGCTGAGAGCAAATGGCCTAAAAAGATGGAAAGCACTCTCAATAAGAAAATCAACCAAATCCATGGATGCCACTTGATGTATAGGAATTCGAAAGAGTAGGTAACTTCACAACTGCAACAACCCCTGCCGCGAAGGAAAAGATGGAAGCTATGGCAAAGGCAGGGATGTTCCCTCCTCCAAACAGAGCATCCCAAGGACCCGCACCAAGAGATACTATCATCTACAGGAAAAATGAAAACATCAGCAATCGCTATGCGGACAAGACAACAATAAAACTAGCCGCAACTAAGAGGTAACTACTATCAAAGCTCACATCTGAAACAGGCAACTATGTAGCTTGCTTACTCTAATATACATGATTAAACTCCTGAATGAATACCTCGCAAGAAAGGAAAACCTCATTTCTTAGGCAATACGCATTTGGAAGTTGGAACTTCGCAAATTTAAGAGATTAGAATTGTTATTATCCGCAAATAGTTTTTGATGCCTGCTATTGAATCCCTCTCTTTTGGGGATCTTAAGCAAATCTTCGTGTGTTATGGACCTGGTTATTTCTTAACCCAGATTTCGCGGATTTGTTCTCAAAGAGTCAAAATCCCATCTTGTGTAAATACCAGAGAAAAAACACAACTTAGAGTGAGTTTATGGGACCAGAAATTGCACTTGGTGAGCATACAAAACAAACAAAAGTCTCCTGATTAAGTCCCTATAAACGAAACATGGATCACTTGGGAGAATAGAAACTCCATCTAACAACAAGATGTTCCCGGATCCATGCTTTCTAGAACAAGGGAATTTGTAAACCCAAAGTTCTTTTTCAGATTCTCCAGGACCACTTTGATTAATCTTCGATGAATAGTCAAGCTAGTGGCTCCTGTAAAGTAAAGAATTCTGTTAAACTTAAGGACCTCACTTTTCTAATTCCTTAATCATACCTAATACAGATATATGCTGTTTTTTTAGCATTTTCCTGCATAAACTTACCTAGTACAAGGAACACTCCAGATAGCCATAGGTCTTTGGGAAGAGAAAATAATAGAAAATACCCACAAGTATAAAAGTTACTGCATGCTGATAAGGTAATCATGGTTCAAAGATTGGTGAATTGTTGTCATTAAGATTCAAAGATACACCTCAAATAAGTAACTGTGGAGAAAATGATGATGGGTGACTTGTACATGAAACACAAGTTCAATATACTCATTAGAGACTGATACATAGACCAAAGGATGCAAGCCATTTCTTTAGCTTTTCTCTAGATAAGATAATAAATTAATTACAAGAGAAAAGGAACCAATCTATTGTAATGTCCCCTTCCGAGCAGATGCATTGTAATGGCTTCTTGGATTACAAGGCTGGTTGGACATAAGTTGTGCTAGAAATCGAGTGATTTGAGCGGATAATAAAAAGAACTCTTGTGTTTCCTATAAAATATAACATGTGAGTGGTGTTATTTCTTCTTGTCTTTATCTTCACGCTTAATAAAAAGAACTCTTGTGTTTCCTATAAAATATAACATGTGAGTGGTGTTATTTCTTCTTGTCTTTATCTTCACGCTTAATAAAAAGAACTCTTGTGTTTCCTATAAAATATAACTGTTAATGCCTTAATAAAAGATAAAGGAAAAAAGTAAGTCACCGATATTATTGTTGTTGCTTGAAATGTTGGACTTGTATCTATTATGAACTGATGCACGCAGATGAGACATTAGGCTCTCGAAAGGGTATTCGTCAGAGATGTCATATTTTGGGCTTTCATGAGAAAGCGTTATAGAAATGGTTTGGTGCCAAAGATTTGCGAGAAATATTTTGGGACCAATAGGTCGCCAAGTTGGAAGAGTTACAAGCATGGGGTCAAGGAATGAGGAATATTATGGATATTACATTGCAATTATTTACTTTCACATTTTCATTATCATGCATGTTAATATTTTGTAGCTAGAGCATATGCATTTGCAGTCATAGCAAACTTGTGCACAAAGTTTAATTTTCGAACCGTACCCGGAACACCGGGACGTGTCGTCCTAGGAGGAAATGAGGAAAGAGCATTCTCCCGACCAGGAGAATAGGCACATGTGCCTTCTTTGAGAGAAAAGAAGAGTACGGATGCATTATTTTGTAAAAGAAGAATGACACGAGTATTAGAGTCCACCAGTAAGACTGACTACATGTACTGGGGACGCCATAATACGAGAGTCGAAAATAGTGTATTACAGTGACCGCCATATAGTTATGATGCTTAATCTATGATATATAATCCATGTTTGCAGGGACGGACATGTCGAATATGGGTAAGATATGATTGTGCAAGTGATAAGTTTTATATTGCACCTTACAATATTGGTTATGAATTGTTAATGAACCTAGTTCCACGTAGAAAGATCACAATAATTAAATGTATATGCTAACATGAATACTATGTTGGTTTAGGTGAGTTTGGTTGTCCCCGCTTACCAGTATATTCTCCAATATGATGACCCCTCCTTGACATGTGCGGGAAGTCGCTTAGACATTTCTGAGACGACGAAGAAATCAGCTGGCGGGTCGAAGAGTTACTTTGGAAAGTGTTATCTTTGCTATAAAGTATAGTTTGCAGTATCGGTCGATACCGATACGGTTTAGCATGTTCTGATCCGATACCCGATATTGACAGATACCAACATTAAGGGTCTCTTTTTCGGTCAATTCGGCAAAGAAAATTGAACGAAAAAGATCAATAAACAAGGGTGTAAAAGCATAATAAGGTTGTAAAAGTACGTAAAAGAAGAAAAGTTATTTATCGCGTGTAAACCAATCGGCAAGGGTGACTAATATTTCATTCAATTTTAAAACTACAAAGAAACAATACTTCAAATTATGCCTAAATATATAAAATATATTTTCTAAAATGTTAATAATATATTAATAATTATTTGTTTTTTGATACCAAAAAAATTCGATACTCTGATCCAAAACCATCGATATTATCAATACCGCCGATATCGATACTCATAGGAATGGTCCGATACCAATTTCGATACCGATACTACGAACCTTGTTATAAATGACATAATGTGTAAAACGATGTAAATTCTTTGTAAATGTGAGATTGTAATCGTGAGTTGTAAGTCAAGTTGACAAAATTCAGTTGGCTATTGAGAGCCCCTGTACTCCGCTGCAATTATCAATAAAGAGATCATTTTTATATTTTGTTGTTATTTCAATAATCTACTTACTTTTTGCTGTAGTAACCTTTGTTTGAGATTATATATCAATTGTGCACATACATGCCTTGTACATGTGCAATTTAGACTTGTACAAAATCATGCACAATAGCGACTTTTCGATTCTGCAGAACCGGAATGTGACATAATGGTGTACCAGAACGTTGTTAATTTTCTTGGACCCTCAATTGATTCTTTTCAATTCTAAGTCGCTTCCATGATCGCAAATTCCTTGACTATCCTTGATGCTCTACTACTGAAAGTTTCATCCAATAAGTTTATATATATTGTAATGCCAATAGATGTATTTTATTGACTAGTAATGATACCTAGAAATACTAACAAATGATTCGATGTAATAGTATGACACGATAATTTATAAAGGATAATTTGAATATGAAAAATCAACAAAAGCCAATAGATGTGTTGTAACCGGTTGTGAGTAATGGTATTGTATG
This sequence comes from Iris macrosiphon, assembly GCA_036927795.1. NCBI lineage: Eukaryota > Viridiplantae > Streptophyta > Magnoliopsida > Asparagales > Iridaceae > Iris > Iris macrosiphon. The sequence goes on from JAYESA010000009.1 coordinate 59,209,446, forward strand.
GCATGAAGGAAATGTGCCTAAATTTTAATGAATGAGATCAACAGAAATCTTAAGTTGATTCATGTATATTGGCTTGGTTATATTTCCGACTTTGAGAAAGTGAATATTTTGTTTGTGGTTGTGAGGGCCACAATGTGGAGGATAGTCTGAAATGGATGTTGGATCAATGCGAAGGGAGAGTATAGTGCCAAAATTTGCTTATTTTTCGAGTGGTATTAGTATATGCTTCGCCCCTTTTCGTAAGGATAGTGATAAGTCTATCAGTGGGGGATAGAGTATATCAATGCCCTTAGTTAGGTATTATGCAATCGCTAGATACGACTCTAGATGTCCCTAGTTGATTTTGTTCGGATTATTAAGAAATAGAATCTTGACAGATTAAAAGTTTATCTGATAAGAATTCGAAAAGTGTAAAATGGATGACTTGGCTGGGAACAACAATGTGTATTTAAACGGTGACTTGAATCAGTTGGATAAAAGTTTTAAATCAAGTCCAAATGATTTAGTATTACTGTTGAAGTTTAGTATTACTGTTGAAGTCTATTGGAAAAATAATGTGGATCATAGATTGAACGATGATAAGGATTGATTGGATAAAAGTCGTATATTGAGCATTAATGTCTTGGTTATGCAATTGAAAGTTACCTGGAATATTTATAATGATACTAAGGATTTAAAAGTTGTGTCCTTCGACCTAAGAAAGTCTAAAACTAATTTGACCTTATGGGCGGAATAGTTACTCTTATCTCTAGTTCAATGGATGGCTTCGATTGAACAAATTTTAAACATAGCATGATCGATGGTTTCCCCTAGTCATATAAACAATTGGAATTGAGCTATATCGAAAATTTGACACACATTGACTCTTGGATATTTTAGTTGTACGGATAATGGTTGATCAGCATATAAACTCATCGAATCAATGTTTTACTTGATTGTCGTCATACAAATTCAGATGAAGTGATTGCAATCTGTAGCTTGGTTACGTAACACTGGGAACCATATATGTAGATTTTTGTCGAAACCTGGTTTAGTGAATATAAAAATACCCTTATGAGAAATAGATGGATGATATGCAGATAAAGATATTAGTTAACGTGAATTGTTAAGTTGATCCAGATTTGACCGGAATAAATTTTGCAAAGCAATGTTCTAATTTCGCTAGGCGGAATCAGTGTTGCGCCGAAGGACCGCCTAGGAACCGAGTTGAATATATTTTTTTTAAAATTTTACATATATAGGTATAAACATTATCGTATGTATCATAATGACACAAACGTATATTTGTTCTTGTGGCTAGCTGGATGTATTTAAGTCCTGTTGTGTTGTGCTTGGTTGGTAACCAGTTCGAATCCTACCGTGGGATTTAACTTTTTTCAAAAAAAATCAACATGCCAGGGATTCACGTGTGCTTAATAGTTAATAGAGTGTGGTCGATCAATAAAATACAATGTAAAGAGGAGATTCAAATTTTGAAAAGGAGCTCTTATGAATATAAAATATTTGTTCATTTGAATATTTATTTTTTTTCTGCTGTGATGGACAGCTCACTGCCAACTTCTCCCCTCTTTACAGCAACTCCAAATCTTTTCCATCTCATTCCAGTGGGCACAAAACCATTCAACAAAACACAAAATCAAAACCACTCTAACCAAAAAAGAAAAAAAATCTTCTCATTCTCAACAGCAGACAACAGCAGTTGTTGTGAAGTCTTTCCCCCAGCGACGGTCGGAGCCCGAAGACGAAGACTGTCTGCACGCTCGGGCCGACGTCCCAGTCGGTGGAGGTGATCAAGAAGCTGCTCCACGCGGAGATGAACGTGACCAGGTTCAACTTCTCCCACTAGGCCAACTTTGATCGTGTGCACCGCTGGTTCAACTTTTGTTGATTTGATGATTTTATTTTTTGCAATTCTTTCGGTCCGGCCGAACAGCTCCGATTATGTCCGAATAGCTCCTTCTAGCACCTAGTTAAATCGACTAAGGCATTTTCGTTTCGATCTAGCGTCGCCTAGCGCCTAAGCCGCCGAACAGACCGAAATTTAGAACATTGTTGCAAAATATAGACTCAATCGAACGATTTTGTGAAAATGTCTTTACTTTATTGGATTTGACCATACGAATAAATTGAATTATTGCGAAAGAATTGAGAGCAAATATCGTAAATGATGAATAATTGAAGTTAATTTAATTGGATTTGTGCTTTTGGAATAGTTAAGCTTGTTTCATGAGCAAATTGGATACGCAGAAACTCAAGTATGATATAAGAACATAAATTGGAATAAGATTATGATTAATGAATTTTGAAAATGACAAACTGAGATTTACGGATTGGTATGGATTCATGATTTAGGCTATGAAGTCATTTGGATTAGCTTAATTGGTTAATGATGTAGTCAAGAATAAAGCATTGTTGGATGTAGTTTCCCCGGGAAATGATCTTGTTATATAGACATGATCCTAGATTGTTGCTTGTCTCCTTTGTTGGCGGAGTAGGCGTTGGTACATCAGTTGTTCGAAATTGAATTGTCTCGCTTAGATTTGTTGGGTTTTGATTCGGCCCAAGATATGAAATAAGTATAGTTTTCTCGGTTGTCCACCTTAGATGAGTTACCACAATGATTAAGTTTAGCTTATGGGATAACTAGTCTTAGAGATTTGGTTGAGGAGGTAAAGTGACCGTTGGATACCAAAATGATGACCCTAATGATGTTGCATGAGAAATGGTGATGACAATTGAGACTGACTTAGTACATGTTGGGAGGTAAGCCTAGAAAATGATCTTTGGATCCGGAATTCTGATTGATTAACTTCGGCTTGATTAACGGATTGGTATTGGGTTCAATTGGTTGGATGATCATTACTGAATTATTTTAATTGATTGATAATCAAGTTGGAACTGACGGATGAAATTTTATGACAAAGTTGTGGATTATTACTTGAAATTGTGCTCTTGGCAAAGGATTAATTGATAGGGATGTGACCCTCGGATCAAATATCATTAGAATTTGATTTGGACTCCTATGAAAAAACAATGTTCTGGTGAATAAATTGGAAAATTCAGTTAACTGAATGTGACAATTAAACCTTTCCTTTGAGTTATGCTGATATATGAAATTCGGTTGGAGGAATTGTATCTTGGCCCATGAAATAGAAAGTTTTGATGTATCTAGAGTTCTTTATCAATGGGTAATAGTTAACAATTATTGATGAAAATTTTATACTCGGTTGAGAATTGAATATGCGACAAACTTAGCTCTTTCAAAAATACATTAGTTGTGGTCGATTAGACTCTTTGTGTTAGATGGATTCTACAATTGAGCTCCATTGATCTTCGTAGTGTGAACCATGACATGGTTGAAATCGAACTTGGTCGTAAATGGACTCATTAAAAAATTCGATTTGGGTAATGATAATAGAATTACTTTGATCATGTTTAAAAAGTATACAAATGCGACCGATACAGTTTACGTGATTTTGAAATTGATTAATAGTCTTCCTATCTGAGCAAATTCTTAAGGGATTGAATTTGCTTTGAAATCAAGATAGTCAAAGGCGCAAGACGCACTTAAGGCGCGCGTCCGAGCGACGCGAGGCACAAAAATAATATATATATATATATATATATATATATATATATATATATATATATATATTCACATCGAATTTCTATATTGATAAACATGTGTGCTTCAAATTCTCCCATGTCTAAGTTGCAATCACTTTGAATTGAGTGAGTGAGAAAACAGTAAAAAAAAGTACAACAGTTCAAAAAAAGTCTAAACATGTTATTTTTTTCACAAGATTTTCAAGACGCGCCTTAGCTATTCCAAGGCGCGCCTTAAGAATTGCACTCCGCTTGGAGTGCCCTAAGGCGCTGCCCATGCGCCTAGGAGCAAGACGCGCCTTTGACTACACTGTTTGAAATGATAATTCTTGTCAAGACAATTGGACACTCCTATGATTGAATAAAGATTGATAGTTGAGATTTGAAATTTTGGTGACACTAAAGCTTGAAAAGTTGATAGAGATTTCAAACCAAGTAATTTGAAATGTTTTGGGGAATTGACAGATCGGTCGTGGTTCCAAGCTTGAATAGGAATCAAAATAATAGTTGGTTTTATTTTTAAATTGGATTGGTGATAGCTGAATAGATCTAAACAATGTGGTAATATCTCGAGTTACTCATAAGAGCTGGAATGGACAATATTAAGGATGGAAATTAGTGTCTTCGTAGCATACTTGATTGAACTACCATTGACATTTGCTGGAGTTGTAACCACCTATTTTTGGTAGAGGAGTATTTTTGTAATTTTGTTAGTGCATAATATTTATATAGTTATAATTTAAAATATTATATTGTATATTAATTATTTGTTAGTGGTTAGTAGTTTGTTAGTGTTAATTATGACCATAGACTAGTCTAATTAAATTAATTAGTTGTCATGGAGAGAATATTTCTTTTAGTTGTAAATATTCTTTCCTTTAATTAATTAGATTCATTTTCCTCCTTAATTTGAATTTCAATTGGATGATGGAGTGGCACAATTAGTAATTAGACCCAATTACAAGTCCATGTAGTGGACCACCTTGTCATGAAGAGATTTGAATTCCAATTTTCCTTCATTTATTTCTACTTCTTTTCCAAGCAACATCATTTTATTTTTCCTCCTAAATTTAGAACTAGAATTGAATTCCATTTCATTTCTTCCCCAAATCATTTTATTTTCTTTCATTGGAGAGCAAGGGGCTTGGAGAACAAGGAGGAGCTTGAGGAGTCCAATTCTAGGAGAATCGTGTCCGACATCTCTTTCGTGTCCAAATTCGGAATTCTCCAAGGAGGCTACCAAAACACTAGGTATTTCTCTCAATTTCACCAATTTTATGGTTAGGAACACCCTTTGGTCATGTAGGAACCTTCTCATGGTTAGATTTGGCTTTCCAATGGTAGATCTAGGCACTAGGAGCCTTCAATTTAGTATATCTAAGTTGGTGTCATAATTTTGGGGCTCAAATTGGAGAAAACCTCAATTGTGTCCATGTAGAGTGTGATTGTGTCCACATGAGGACTATTGGTGTGTATTTGATAGTGTGTTGGTATTCGTGTCCAAAATTGGGTACGAGGAGTCCGTATCATGAAATATCATGATACGGTGGTGTAGATTTGATAATTTTCTTGTATATTGTGATCTAAGTGCCAATTTCATATAAATGTATTTGAATTACTCAATATTGTTCAATTCTAATTATATTATCTATATTATTCATGATTTGATGTTGTTGTGTTGATTTGGGAGTATGGGGATAAGTATCACTAGTGTACCACACATTTTATTTGACTTCCCGACGTAACGTTCGGGACTTTTTGTGCACACTGCATTGCATGCCTTTGGGCCCACTGCCCCCCAACTCCCACCATTTATAAATGGAAGGAATAATACGCCCCCGTGCCACACATGATCCTCGATATTTACCAAGCGTTTGATTAAATACCTAATTAAGGGTATTTATAGGTGCACATATATTTGTATATTAAGTGTACTTACCTATACATCTATGTGATGTGTGTGCATCTAGTGTCTGTCGTGTGTAAAGGCGAAGGAATTTAGAGCAACAGCAGCATCAATAGGAATCCAAGTGCATCCGTGTACAAGTGTAAGTGTGTGTGTGTGGGTGGGTGTGGGTGTGGGTGGGTGGGTGTGTGTGTGTGTGTGTGTGGGGGGGGGGGGTTAATTTGCTGCTACTGTTGCTGCTTGGAAGAGTTGATCGGGTTGGTATATAGCAGAGCTTATGAGCTCAGATCGGAAGGAAGGCCAACTGATAAGTGTGTGTGTGTGGAGAGGGGGAGGGGGGGGGGGGGGGGGAACTGATATCGAGTATCAGTTGAAGAACCAAGAGGAGAAATGATACCTTAGTATCAGTACAGTGTGGGATGACCACAGGTTTTGCCATATGCAGCAGCACACGAGTGTGTGCTGCTTGAGGAGTTGTGCGGTGCTTTCATTGCACTACAAGGGAAGGGAGTGAGCTTAGTTCTAAACTGCAGTGTGTGCACAAGCTAGTAGCTGCAGTGAGTGATGGAGAATTGAGTAGGCAGTGCATTAGGGAGGAGTGTATTAGAGTAGGTGTTTCCTGTTCCTGCAAACAGCAAATTCAAGTGCATGTGTAAGGAAACACTGATTTAGTTCCAGCAGTAGCTAGGAGACCTGGGTATTTGAGCACAGGTGCACGTGTAAGTGTAATGTTACAAATAGAATGATACTAGGAAGTAACTTAGTTATCAGGTATCAGCAAGGAAACCTGGGTGCAGGGGTACACTTAACATATATCAGTGACTGTGAGGGGTGTTAAGTGAGATGCCAATGCATGGTTTGAGTGAAGGTGCAAGTGTGGTGTGGATAGGTGCACTTGGGGGTATTCTGGTGTGTAGTTGAGTATAGGTATTAAGTCCGTGCACCATTGTGGGCTGATGTTAAATGCAGTGTGTAGGTTAGGATGTGCTAGGTAGAGGTTTCGGTCAAGATGCACTAATGTGACATTTAAGTTAATGAAGACAGTGAGAATATCAGTGAGTTTTAGTTAAGGGGTTTGTCAGTTTTAAGTTGAGAGTATCATTTAACACTAAGATGATGGATTATGGGATATGTTGAGGTCTGTTAGCATAAATAGCTAAACTATTAGAAGTTAGTGATATTAGTCAGTGGGGTATGGAGTTATTTGGTATCCTAAGATATCATAGATACTAGGTAAGGATTTGGTGTAAGATATTAACTTAATACCTATGTATAAGAGTTATATATACTAGAACTAGTATTAACTAGTATACTTAGTATGACCACTAAACTAGTTAGTATAAGACTAGATTGACGTAGTATGACCTAGAAAACCTAGAGTAGCAAGGTATTGACCTAGTATGGACCTAGAAGTGGCCTAGAAACATCATATTTAGCTAATTACACATGATTGTCATCTCATATCACTATTTAACACTTATATTCCTTATTTAGGATTCTTGGACTCCGGTGTGAGCACTTTTGACTATTCCTCACTTTGGATATCAAGCGAGTACATTCTCTAACAGTTTCCGTTATTTTGATGATTATTATGATATCAGTTTTGTAGTGTTATACTTGATTCCTGACATGTTGGATACACGGGCTAGTATTATAGATACCTGTCATGAGGAGTCGTGATTGGATCCATTGTACTAGCCGGAGGACGGGGAAAGTATTAGTAGGTTATGTGATCATACCCAATATCCGTGCATCATAGCTAACCTTATACCTCACGTATGGTTAGCCTGACATTTATCCGTGCGTCATAGTTGTTCATATATGATTGAGCCTGACCATATATTATATTTGTGCATCATAGCCAATCATATATGATCTAGCCTGATTCGTGTTCCCAAGCCGATCACATAACAAACTAATATTTCAAGACATTTAGCTAGTTTATTCATATTCTTTGTTCCAGCTAATACCTGCTAGTACTTACTTTAACTGCTTTTCACTGCTTATCATTTACCTGTGATATGATTATATGCCTCTCTAGTTTCCTTATATTTCTAGTATTTCATTTCCATCATGTATATTCATTACTCATTGTTTTATCGTCTTTGTCAATTTAATTGGAACTGTTGTTAGTTTATGTGCTTCGCTCCAATCATGACTGGATATATTTTTCAGATGATTTAGAGGACTTCTGTCCTACATACTATGGACCAGGAGTAGACAAAGAATACATCCAGGAGCCTCAGGAGGATCCCGTTTCAGTAGAGGAGACACTAGTAGTGACCTATAAGCTAGTTTAGCATTTCATATTGTATTGGATTGTTCCAACTTTGGAATATTCTAGTTGTATTATATTTGAGACTTATATTGTGATGAGATAGCTAGACTCTTAGACTTGATATTGATTTGAGATGTATAATGCTAGACTTCTCCTTATTCTTTTATATCATTATCGTGCCATTTATCCTCCTTATAGATTATTGTGACTGAGTATTGATATTGTCATTATATTATCACTTTGTCCTCCGTTTGAAGTTGAGATTATCATTGACAGGTTATGATATATTATTGTGAGATGTGATAGATAGTATTGATGATCTAGTACAGCGTTCTACATCGTGTTACGGCGTAGGCTGCTCGTTGCCACGTACTCGTGCCCCGATCATCTGGGTACGGGTCGTGACAGGAGTGCATGGTATTTCCTATGTCTTCAAAAATATGTGCACAATCTAAAAGCTAAATGGTGAGTTGAGGTCAAACGGAGATGCAAGAAGAATTATTTTGTGCTAAAGGACGTGTACAAGTATTCGACAAGAAAGAGAGGGTATATTGTGCTCATTGATATCTAATTCACGTGTTTGGGCGAAATTTTAAATTCATCGAAGAGTCGATGTGGATGTTGAATAGGAGTTAAGTGGGAAGTTTCTTTATAATTCAATTGATAAAGTGGAATGAGTTTATTCTTTTAAGTTTCGAGAACAAAAAAATTTCTGAATGATATATTATGTAATGTCTCACTCCGAGCAGAGGCATTGTGTTAGCTTCTTGGATTGAGTAGGCTGGTTGGATGTAAGTTATGCTGGAAAACGAGAAATTTGAGCGATAGATGCATATTTGCTTAACTTGATCGAATTGGATGGTTTATGGAGCATAGCTCACTTGTATAGTTATACCAATTAAAAATATCGTGCATCACATCAAATAATTTTTTAGAAATGGTACGGTATATGTGTGATCGACGCAGAAAGATAATTTATCATGTGAGTGTTATTTCTTATTGTATTTATCTTCACGCTTAATAAAAAAAAGAACCTCTTTTCTTCCTATGAAATATAATCTTTAACGTCTTAATAGAAGATAAAGGAAAAAGGAAACCACTGATATTATTATTGTTGCTTGAAATGTTGGACTTGTATCTATTATGAATTGATGCACGTGGATGAGACATTAGGTCCTCGAAAGGATGTTCTTTAGATATGTCGTATTTTGGGCTTTCACGAGAAAGCATTATAAAAATGATTTGGTACCAATTATTCGCAAGAAATATTTTGGGACCAATGGGTCACCAAGTTGGAAGAATTACGAGCATAGGGTCAAGGAATGAGGAATGTTATGGAGATACATTGCATTGCATTTATTTACTTTCATATTTCTATTATCATGTATGTTATGTCTTGTAGCTAAAGCATATGCATTTGCATGGTCATAGACAACTTGTGCACAAGATTTGATTTCTCGAACGATACCCAAGACATCGAGATCGTGTCGGCCTAGGAGAAAATAAGAAAATTGTATTCTCCTAGCCAAAAGAATAGACACAGGTGCCTTCTTTGAGAGAAAAGAAAGTATGGATACATTGGTTCGTAAGAGAAGAATGGCATGAGTATTACAACCCACCAGTAAGGCTGGCTACCTGTACTGGAAAGTCGTAATACCAGAAATAGTCCAAAATGGTGTATCACTAGTGACCGTCATGTAGTTGTGATGCATACTAATGACAACTTTTTACAGGATTAACAAATCTGATGAAGGGACGGTCCTATGACGTTTAATTTATGATATATAATTCTTGTTTGCAGAGACAGACATGTCGGATATGGATAAGATATCATATTATCATTGTGTAAGTGATAAGTTTTATATTGCATCTTACAATATTGGTTATGAATTGTTAATGAATCTAGTCTCAAGTAGAAATATCACAATAATTAAATTGGTATGCTCATATGAATAATGTGTTGGTTTAGATGAGATGGGTTGGCCCTGCTGTGCTGACCCCCTCTCCACATGTGTGGAGAGTCGCTTGGACATTTATGAGATGTCAGAAAAATCAGTTGGCAAGTTGAAGCGTTACTTTGAAAATTGTTATATTTGCTACAAAGGACATAATGTATAAAACGATGTAAAAGCTTTATAATTGTGAGTTTGTAATCGTGAGTTGTAAGCCAAATTGGCAAAATTAAGTTGGCTATTGATAGCCTTTGTACTCCGCTACAATTATCACTAAAGAAATATTTTAATATTTTGTTGTGATTTCATTTATATGTTTATTTTTCGTTGCAATAACCTTGTTTTAATATTATACATTAACTGTGCACATCCATGTCTTGTACAATTTAGACTTGGATGACTTCACGTCCATGACAATTTTTCGGTTCTGCATAACCGGGACGTGAAATCTATAAACTGTTTGATGTGCAAGATAACCGATTTTTTGATTGGAAATGGAAGATTGGGTTTTGTTATTTATTTGAGGAACAGACAGACATTACAGTATGTAACATAAGCATACCTGTGGAACCACAATTGCCAAATTTAATACCCCAGTAGCCAGTCCTGCAATAAAAGATATCCTATTGATTAAGAACTGAAAGATATATGAGAAAGGTCAAATATCACGCATACCTTGTCCACCTCCTGTACCAGCTGTCAATTCCGCAGTTACGGAAAATGGCACACTATATGTAATCTGAAATAAGCAGAATGTTGATCATGTGACCGTAGTAAGCAATAGAAGAACAGAACAGTAGAGTGTTACTTACTGCCAGAGGAAACCCAAGAAGCGAAAATATGACCAGAGATGCGATCTTAATTGCCTTATTTGCTCCAAGTACATGCTGAATACCATTTGAATAACCACTGACGGAGAACAAACTAATGACTGTTGTAGCTGCCATGCACATGAACACAACAAAATTTCCCATAGCCCAAACTAATTTCGCACCCAACCTCCGACACATGGGATCGATAAGGAAAGAACTAACTCCAAGAACAATCTGAGAGAAGTAAAAACATTATTCGGTTTCCTATATATGTCAACTTATGTTAGATTATGACAACCTCAATCTAGAAAGTGCTAAAGTGAACTGTTTGCATATGAGTTCTTACTGAATTCAATAGTAAACCAAATGCACCTTCTCTGACACCATTTTGATAAGCATTATTTTCAGCTTCATTACCGTTTGGATCCCCATGGTAAACTTCACGTCCCATCCAATCAGTATCAAAAAGGAAAAAGGGAAACCATGACGTCTGCGCTCAGATATTTGAGATTGATTAGAAAGAATGTACAAGAATGAAAAAAGAAACCATTTATGAAGCATATAAATTTATAAGAAAACCCAGACTGTGATTATAAGCTCTGAATCACATACCCAAGTAAGCGCCATTACAAGAAGCACCGAGTGCATTCCAGGTGGCAAATGCCTCAAACTAGTTAAAAGTTTAACCAGAACAGCTGATGGTCCATCACTAAGTGCATCAACTACGTCATGTTTAGCATTGTCGTGGTCAAGGTGGTCAAGGTTTCCGTTAGAGTTAGGTTTGCCAGCCACCATACTGACTTTTGACTCTTGACTGTAATCTTTCCCTGAGGTTGAATGTGATAACCTGTGACCATCTTGCTGAGTGTCTTTCAGTAAGGGTGCAGAATCAGATAACTGCTGTGCAGGTTTTGATTCTAGTGGGACCTCTTTAGCATAATATAGTGTTACAAGCAAGCAGAACATGAGGAACACCTGCATAAGTGAAACAAAGTTTTGGAAACACTATCAAACACAGATATTAAATTGTATCAATGGTGTCGAATAATGGTGATTTATCCTAAAACATTTACATCAACAAACAAAGGCAATTGATGGTTTATATACTTCTAGGTGTATATGTACCCGCTCTATTGTCTATAGTTTCCTTGCCCAATAATATGACACCATTTGGAGATGTTTTTGTCAGGTTGAAATTGTACAATTTTGCGGAGAACTCAATTTAAATCTATGCTCCATATCCATGCCCATCATGCTACTGGTGAAAAAAAGGTGAATATGATGGAAGTGATAGAAAGGATGCGATAGTACTAGAATTGAAAAAAGTAGGAATATCCTAGTTTGTAATGTTTGATGCATAAATTATACCGTGTCTTGTGCATGAAGGCTGGTACCAATAAGACACTAATACCTTTCAGCTCCATACTGTCTTTTTACTACATTATTTGCTCAAAATAACTCAATAAGCATAATTAGCTTGCAAAATGTTAAATTTTTTTGAGAACGTATATATCTATCTACATGTATCTATCTATATTTATTGACCCCCTGCAGACAAGTTGGTGAGCATGCCATATTGTTAGTCAGGCAGCATTCCTCTGTGCCATGCGCTGCCCAATCTGCGGACTGCTGGGACCAAGAGAGTAGCTAAGGAAGAATGTGAAAGGGGATTCCTCTCCCAGCATCCAAAACTGAAGGTGTGCGGTAAAAAAAAATCAAGTGGTTGAAAGGAAAAAAGAAAGATAGGATGATAAGAGGGGAGAAGCAAAGAGATTTGGATGAATTCTGGTTTGGTCCATAATTAGTTAGATTTGACCCAACACAACCAGTTAGACACTAGTTTTAATGGAATTCGATTATTTGAATCAATTTAGGCCTGAACACCTTTTACTGTTCAATTATACAGGTTTATTTACTTCCAAAAGTCAAAACTCTTTACTTTTGAGGTTTCTTACATCCTCAGGAAAGGTTATGGGTATATTACTGCCCTTTCCGCTTTTGTCTCCTAGGGCCCGTAGAAGTTTAAGGCATCCGCATGTCCTAATTATGAAATGAGCGAGGTTAAGTGTCCCTCAATATTCAGGAGGACTTGCAGACACGCAAAGACTTGACAAAATGTTCCTAGTTTAGAATTCATCTATTCCCCAGAGTAAGGGGCTTATATCTACAAATATATGCAGTGTCAGAAACACAATACCACTTCCATCGTTCACCCACTAAATATTTTAAAGCTAGAGAATAAGATTATAGCAAAGAAGTTAAGCTCCAAGAAACTAAGAAACGTGGAAATTCGTGTGAAACTATTGAGTGATTTAATATCATTAGCCCACCAATAAGCATAAGTGTACAAAATAGAAAAAATAGTCAAAAGAAAGCTACAAATAGAATTGGAGATGCAAAAGGTGACATATTATAAATCCGTCAAAGGCAACTAACCACAGCAACTAAGAAGGCTGCTTTGAGATTTGCACAAGCGCCACAGCAAGCTTTTGTCTTCAAAAAGGGAAACCACCTGGAAACAAATTTGATACAAAAATCCTATAAATTTCAAAATATATAACATTGAATTGAGAAGTAGAATATATATATATATATATATATATATATATATATATATATATGAGTTTGACAAAAAAAAGCTCTCTCGATGATTGGAGAAAGCCCTAGAAAATTGGGCGATCTCGAGCTTCCCCTCCGTCCCTGGGACCCCGGAGCTTGGGGGAATCTCCTCGCGCATACTCCCAACCTACTCCGGACGAGGGTGGATGGACCACGGTGGGGCGTTGGCGGCCTCCTGGTGCGGTTGCAGTCTCACGAGCTGCTAGAGACTGCGGGCTCAACGGGAACCCTGGAGTGGAGGATACTGGTGGAGGGGTGGCACCACCTCACGTCCGACCATGAGCGACCACCACCACGGGTGGTTGGACCACCGTCGACCGTCGGTGGCGTACGAAGAGGTCCAACCGACCGGAGTTTATCGCCAATAAGCAGCTAGGTGTGGTGGAAAGTCCTCTGAATGATGCGGGTTGGCGGCATCCCTCTAGAATAGTACCTAAAGACCCTAAATCCGGTTCTAGGGAGATGAGAAGGTGAACTGAAGAGTTCTCTGGCCGCCCAAATGTTTTCAATAGGGCTGAAGAAGTGCTTGAACGTGAGCAGGGATTGCATACTAGACCACCAGTCCATCCATAGTGACCATCCCATGAGAGTTTCTGTCGTGACAGGAACATGGAGCAGGTCTTGAGTTGAGATATGCGGTGCTACAACGATCCAATCTAATGCATCCATGCAGTATGTCGAACCAGAAACTATCAGTAAGCACAAAAAGGTTGCGGATTTCACAGAAGAGGATCTAGAAGAGAGCTGAGTACTGAAAGAATGCACTAATCTTCTATGTCCTGGGTGACAGGCCTTTTATAATTAAATTCGAGCGTATGCCAACCGGGTTTGGAAGCCACGAGGTCGCATGGAGATTTTCTCCAGGGACAATGGCTTTTTCTTTGTGCACTTTGGACTTCAAGAGGACGTGGAACGCATACTACAGGGCAGCCCGTGGACTTTTGATGGTCGATTGATTATTATCAATAAATGGCAGAAGAAGGTTAAAAGCGAAAGGAATCTCATCAATACGGTTCCTATATGGATTCGTTAGCCCGGCCTACCTACTCAATACAGGAGCACGTCCATGATCATGAAGTTAGTCAGCTTAATAGGCAACCCCATTAAGTCGGATGATACAACGACCATGAAATCGCGGCTAGCATATGCACCTTTGTTTGTGAAGATTGATGCATCTACCATTCTGCCACTGAGAACTTGAGAATCGCATACCGTAGGACAAAATCTTCTCACAAGCAGTGGAATGCGAGTTGGTTCCTCCAATATGTGATGAATGCAGATGCTCCGATCATCTGACCAGGATGTGCCCGCGTGTAGTGGAGAAGAAACAACCTAGAGTGAGCACTACATCACATGAACGGCTGGAGGTTGTGGCATGTTGTCGGAGATATATAGATAGAAGAAAGAGAGATCAACCGGAATATACCGAGGGGTGAAAGCGCCCAACGAATGAGACGGCTATCGTCCCCATAGATAGCAGTCTGCAACATCCTACTGTGGGGACCATGGACAGGAGTTTTGAAATTAGAGGAAAGAAAATTAATTTGTCTACGATCACAGAAGATGCAACCCCTATCTCAGATGTTACTCGAACGACTGCAAAGAGAAAGGTTGATGAGGAAGCACACGACAGTTGTAGAGTAACACCCTATGCAGACTTGAAGTTAAACGGAAGCGACTTCCGAGGGAAGATGTGCAGGCTCTTCGAAGAAATGCACTCTTAATTATACCCGAAAAAAGAGCAAGACAGACATAGAGGGTTGACTCGAACTTCACAATATTATAGCACTTGGAACCAGAGGTCGCCGATCTTACGATGACTAACCCCGCGTGGAAAAAGATGCTACATGAAAAATATGATATATATACTTGAGTTGGGTGCTTCCCTGATAGGAATCTAGTATATATTGTGTATGTTGAGTATGTTGTACGTTTGTATGATCTATAAGCGTAGATGATGTATGATTTCAGTCGCAATAGAGTTGTAAAGTCCCTTTATCATTAATAAAACTACATTTTCCTATATATATATATATATATATATATATATATATATATATAGTTATAGTTATAGTTTTCCCAATGATCCTCCAAAGAGTAGTAGTCTAATCTATGTTTGCATTGAAGAAAACAGCTTTCACAAAAAAGTTAAACAACAGTAGAAAGTTAACGGATGAAGGAATATCTATGTTAACATGACTTGGTTATCCTCTCCTTTTCCTTTAATCAGCTTAAACAACTGTAGTCTCTGAGCCATTTGTGTATATATACATAGGCTAATATACTATATTTCCCCATATGTGTGTGTGTGCGTGTGCGTGTGCGTGTGCGGGCGTGCATGCATGGAAGATGGAGGAAGGGAAGGGATGACGGCAAACCCTAAAATGGTGGAGACAAATAAATTTAGGCAATAACCAATAGAATCTATATAGGAGAGTTCACTTTATTTATAATAACACAAGATCACAAATATGGAAAAAGTCCGATAAGCCTACAAACACAGGCTAAGAGACTCAATATGGAGAGAGAAACTATACTTTCCCTAAAGACAGGCTAATACAAATATGATGATATGTTTCCGAGTCCAATATATCCTCTCTGTTTTTCATAGTAGATAAAATTAATAAGCCAAAGGAGTAAAACGCATTTCAACATACTTCTGCCACTGAGCACTGGCACCAGCTGAAAATCCAAGAATATTTCCAAGAGCCATCCACGAGCAAAATATTGCATTTGCATAATTACATTGGTCACGGCCTACAAAAAACATACTGTCAAATTCACACAGTTTTTGTATGATTACAAGTAAAACCTTCTCTCAAAATATGATTTCCAGATGAAGGCTGGCCTATCCAGTAATAAGTTGGAATGGACATATAGAGTCACCTGAGAGATCAGCCAGAAGAGCCCGAGCAGGACCCTATAATAAACAAAAATGTAAAATATATATAGTGAAAATTTATGGTGAACCAACATACCACTTAAGCTCAGTCAAGTTACTGAATGTAGGTATAGATGGTAACCAATATAAGCTGGCCATAAGAGTGCTGCAAAGTTGAAATAAACTTACTTGCACTGTATTATTAGCAAGGTCCAGCATCCAAAAGCCAAAGATAAAAACAGCAGCAGCTCGCCATCTGGGACCTTTATAAGTACTGTATTACGCATACATTGTTAGTAGCTTTCAATTTGCATTCATCGAGAAATGGTGAAGAGCGAAAAATTACAGGCAGTCTTCCTTGGTATCTCCTAATATGTATCCAATGTCAGCAGCAAACCCAATCAAGGTGACCTAGATAATGACATGAATCATCGCAAAGATAAGTATGCAACAAATAGTCAATACACAGAAATACCATGACACAGAATTACAAAACTTACAGCAAGAGATATCATGATGCATCCAACCAAAATAAACGGTCGCCTCCTTCCTAATTTTAAGTGACATTTATCGCTCCATATACCAATACATGGTTGAACCTAAAAAAGAGTGATCGAAAAGAAAATGTTAGTTCCACAGTGACTTCTCGAAATTAGACATATGTTTGACAAGTTATTTGTTCAAACCATACCTTTGAAACAATAGTCACTTTCAAAAGCATATAATGGAGAAACACAAAAAGATTACTATCAGATATTGTCATTATTGAGGAAAGTAAAAGGAATACATAATCCACGTGACCACATCACAGAATGACACAGGCTCTTATTAATTGAGTGTAGATGAAAATGTAAGGAAACTGCACTAAACTGCCACAAAAAAGAAATTAAAAAAGTCGTATAGCAGTATATCTAGGGTCTTCAAGTAACACAAGAAAGAAGGGACAAAAGACATTGGTAATGTAATCTCGATCACTAGACTGCACAGATACTCTTAAGGTGCTATGTGACGACAGGCGAAAAGGCATCATATTTAAGTCCCAATTATCCGACTACAGCATGACAAACATTAGCAGAAACATGATATAGAATCTATATCCTTATTTCAAAATTGTGTCACTTTAGATACCACGGATCTCTTTTCTTATTCTGACACATCAGAGAGCTCCAATCCGCGCTGCTTTTATCAGAGCCAGGGTTTACACGGAGGGAGATTAGTATGTGGCCGTTGAAAAATAGTCCTTAAGTTATGAGGTTAGCATGTGGTTACTATGAAACATTGCACAACATAAAGAACCAATCACTCAATTTTCCGCAAACAAATGAATCCCGCATGAGGTAATATCCACTTTCTCACTACATATAACTTCTCTCTACATCATTTTTCTATTTACATCATTTTTCCGAGAATTGTTTATTCATGGGAAACATATCGGGAGTTGAGCTGTTCCCAAATAATTTGTCTATACTAAGTTCGTGAATCAAGTGATCAGCTCTTGTTTAGGAAAATTTGAAATTATTTTCTGACCAACCTTCATCACTTGTACATTTCTATGCACAAACTGATTACCGCTTATAAAAATTACATCTCACCATACCGGAACTGGACAGTATAATGGAAAAGGAAGGACAAAACCAACAATTAAGAAGTAAAACCGGTTAAAGTTCTTACTATTAGTCCAGTAATAGGCCCACAAAGCCAAATGAATGAGGAAAAGGCATGCCCTATACCTAATGTCTGCATCAACAAAGAAAAACATTGTTAAATGAATAAACAGTATCATGTATCTTCTACCAAAATAAAAATGATACATACAGCACTTAAAATCAGCAAAGAAGCCACAAGTTGTTAGTATTTGTTTCTTTAAATAAACATAACGACAAGCTGTTAGTATTTGTTTCCTTAAAACGGGTGGCTCTTACCGTGCACAAAATGATACTACAATATTGGAACCTAAAACAATTGACGATTAGCAAAAAGAAAGAAAGTAAATACAAACGTACAATTGTGTACTCGTGTTAGTTGGGTTCATGACTTATAATTTCAATGTTAAATTGTTAAGTTCATTTCTAATGTATAGTTCATTCCAAATTTTCTAATACTGTACTTAGATTGGTTGATAGGACATTAAACTTCTTCAAACATACAAAATCCTCACTATTCTACTTCATCAAGGTATGATGTAGATATGCTCAACTCAACATCCTTGAGGGTCTTCAAACATACAATCTTTCACTTTGAGTTTAGGTATTTCAAAATGCAAGGTTAGATCAACACTATGACTCCTTTTTTCTTCTTCTCCCACTTCTTATTTTTAATTCTCTCGGACAAGTATGCTCTTGGTATTCATCCAAATGAAGAGCTACATAAACTCTTATCTCCATCATAATATATATTGGACCTAGCATTGCTTAAAGCACTCAATTCAAAGTCCAAATTAACATGACATGAACTATAGCCCTTACTGCTTGTTTGGTTCATTGTGGTGGGAGGAAAAAGTGGTGTCTTCCCACTTTTTCTCCAATCATAAAACCCATGTGTTTGGTTTGGTCCAAGAATGCGCCAAGGTGTCCTCCCCAAATCCATGAAGTGCGCAACATCCTTTTTTTGTAGGAAATGCACTTCCAAATACAACAAGAGCCCCTTTACTACTATTAACCTAAGCTATCTCTTTCTCCACTCCGTCGTTTAAACTTCCGGATAATTTGCACTTGAACACCGTCAATTT
Organism: Iris macrosiphon; assembly: GCA_036927795.1. NCBI lineage: Eukaryota > Viridiplantae > Streptophyta > Magnoliopsida > Asparagales > Iridaceae > Iris > Iris macrosiphon. The sequence goes on from JAYESA010000009.1 coordinate 59,228,228, forward strand.
TCAGATTTTTGTAAATTGCTACCATAAACTATTTTTATTAGCAAGTATCTACAATGACTCTGTTGACGAAGAATGTGAATGACGGTGTTTTGCCCGTCCCCTTCTTCCCTCACTCTTTCCTCATTCCTCCAACCAAACAACCTTGCCGAGAAGTGCAAATCCAAAAATTGCACTTCCGAACAGTTCCTTAGCAAACAATAAGAACTAAAGCGCACTGTATCTTCCGACCTATATTGTACGGACGCGAATAGGACACGGCGTGTCATATTGTATTATGGAGTGTCGGTGTCGGTTAATGTAATTTCCCTAGAGCAGTCAAATTTTCGAGAGAGAGAGAGAGAGAAGGATGTGACCTGGATGTAGGGGGTGAGGAGGGAGAGCTGGAGAGCCCAGCCGAACTGGACCCCGGCGCCGACCATGCACCCGAGGACCAGCGTCTTCATGCTGCTGCTCCCATGACCAGATCTCGAATCGGAGGACGAAGGCGACGAGGAGATCCGGAGCCTGGACTCTTCGGCGGCGTGGGGGGTCTCCCCGTCGAGGCGGATCATCTCCAGCTCCGCCTCGTTGAGGTTCCGGTACGGCACCCGGATCGAGACCCCTTCCATTCTCTCTCTCTCTCTCTCTCTCTCTCTCTCTCTCGAAATTAGGATTTTTATTTTATTGGGATTAGATCTAGGGTTTGGAGGGGGCGAGATCACCTCATTAGAGGAAGAGAGACAGAATGTGTGTGGACTTTTCTTTGTTTTGTTGCGAGGAGGAGAAAGAAGAAGAATTCTTTCTTTTTGTTGAGGGTTTTGGCGCGCTGTCACGTCTGGGGTCTTCTTCATCTACGTCTGATACTTTGTTTGTTGACACACACAGACAGAGGAGGGGTTGGTTTGGAGCTGCTGTTGCTTGCTTGCTGTCTGTGCTGGAAAGGAGGAAAGGAAAGGAGGATGTTTTTGTGCATCTGCATAAAGTTTTGGTGGATCCCTAGGGGTGTTGTTCATTAATTTATAGTAACAAAATTAATTAATTAATATTGATATTTAGTTTTTTCCTGCAAAGAATATTTATATTTAGTTAATAAATCATTTTTTTTGCTATAGTTGTTAGGGAACCTATTTGTTATTAATGAATAGTTAAATTTACCATTATTAATATTTTATTGATTATTTAACTAAGCTAATTAGTTTGTGTATATTATTCTTATTATTTTATTATTAGCGGTGCTCAATAGGTAAAAGTTACTACAACGCACATTTGTTTATTGTAGTGAGTTTTTATTTGGCGATTGGATAACTATAGACAATAAGATACATATTGCGTAATATCTTGTTGGGTCTCTACCAAAAGAGTGATATAGGTTATTAGAAAATTATTGTCAAATACAATTGTCTTGAGTGAAAGCATTCAATATTTTCATTAAATTCTTAATTTCAAAAGGGATAGAAAAATGTCATAACAACGTCTAGATTTGCATGATCATTTGGCTAGTTTGAAAAGCAAACGAAGGAGCATATTCGCTTGCAAGTTTTTCAGTTTTATTTGTTCATGTATTTTTTGTTCTTGATGACCTGACTTTCTTGTTGTATCCTAATTGTGAGGGAGTTGGGCTACCCATTGTTTATCTTAGTTTTTTTTTCTTTTCTATTTCTTGTTGTAAAACTAAAAAA